>PVIJ01014132.1:0-42142 GCA_004024925.1 Scalopus aquaticus | reverse complement strand
AAATGCTCAACATCACTTATAATCAAGGAAATGCAAATCAAAACCACTATGAGATACCACCTCACACCTGTGAGGATGGCACACATTAAAAATACAGGCAACAACAAATGCTGGAAAGGATGTGGAGAAAAAGGAACTCTTCTACACTGCTGGTGGGAATGTGAACTGGTCCAGCCACTATGGAAAGCTATATGGCGATGCCTCAAACTGCTAAACATGGAGCTTCCATACGACCCAGCAATCCCACTTTTGGGAATTTACCCAAAGGACACAAAAACACTAATCTGAAAGGATACATGCACCCGTATGTTCATTGCGGCACTGTTCACAATAGCAAAGGTATGGAAGCAACCCAGATGTCCAAAAATAGATGATTGAATCCAGAAGATGTGGTACATATACACAATGGAATACTATTCAGCATGGAAAGAAGATAAACACATGCAATTTGCAGCGACATGGATGGAATTAGAAGGGATCATACTCAGTGAAATAAGCCAGAAAGAAAAAGAAAAATATCGAATGGTTTCACTTATAACAGGACTATAAGGAAACCAAATAGGAAAGAGACACTTAGTGGGGGGGTGGGGGTGGGGCGAGGTGAGGGGAGGATAAGGGCACAAAATGGAATAGGAAAGAACACAAGGGACCATGGAGATGGATCACGGGTGAATTGGTGGTGGGCTACCCAAGGGGAATACAAAATGTAAAAGACATAAATAACAATAAAAAAAGAATAAACTATGTAATAATGTGTATAAAAGTTGGGTGGAAAAAAGTTAATACAAAGGAATACCGTAATTCCACTTCACATCAAGTTCAAAAAGAGGAAAACAAAGGTGAAAGGCCAAAATCATGATATCTTTGTGATCGAGGCTAATGACTGGTAGTTAAGTGGGCATATTCACTTAAAATAAAAATTCAGAGTATATACTTCATGCTTTGTGCACTCATTCAATAGACACTGGCAATTTGCGGATATCCAGTAAGCTGCATTTTCTTCTTCCTTCCCTTACACCAATAGAGCCAAGTTATACCACTTCCAGCGCCATTTTTATACTCAAGTGAAAGATGTCACATGGAGATGTTGTGCAAAATGGTAGTCTTGAATATGATTCCCTAATTCTCGCTGTACATACGGTTCTTCGTGACTTAAAGGAAGCATTTTCAAATAAGAACAATGCTTATTAATATGTAGATTGTTTTTTGAACTAAAAAACAATAAATTGTATATTTCCACTGCTCTTTTTCCCTATCCCAGCATCATAAGCAGCAAATATGAACAAGGACAAGAATATCTTCTAAACAGCAAGCATTAGCGACTCACAGTATATCAAGGTATATTGGTTTAGTGTGGCCAATAGAAATAAGAATATGAGGAGGATTAGAAAACAGATATACATATATTTGTGTAGAAGAACTGGGGTGTAGGCCAGAAGTGTAGGTGGTGAGAGGATTCACGAGAGACAGAGTCGGGAGCAGGACAGGAAGATCTACTGAAATACGCTGCTGAGGGGAGCAGCGGGTGAGGCAAGAGAGGTCTGCTGTGTCATGTGTGGGTTAGCTCCCTGGCTGGGGATCGAACTGAGGCCATACTGGTGATAAATGCTGAGACTTAACCCCTAGGCAACCAGGGAGGCACAACAGATGTTTTGAATGCTAAATCAAAGACATAAAATGGATTCTTTAAGAATCTTACAAGGAAACTGACCACAGATCTAAGGCATCCAGGAGGGGAGGGGATGGGAGAGGGGAGGAAGAGAGAAGTTAGGGGAGGAGAACACAGTAGATTATTGTGGAGGACTCTGGGTGCATTGTGGTAGGCAAACTAAGGTGAGCATACCTGAAGGGAGGAAACGTATATTGAGAAAAAACATCAAGGATGTAAAATAATGGTACATCATTAATAATAATAAAAAAATCCTTTAAGGGTTTTCTAGTTTGCATATGGTTTAGCAGTTGAATTTGTGTTCATTTGAAAGAAATATATTTGTGAGTTTTGTAAGATAATGAATGATGTGATTAGTACATAGGTGACATTAAAAACTCCTCTACATTTTATGTGGTTTAACAATATACAAGTTACCTTACCTGGGGGTTTTTAAATACAGAGTATTTTTCCTCTTTTTCCAAAAATAGCACTTTATTTTCTGTGTCTCTTGTCCAGTCTGATAAGACTTCAACAACATTTTCATGATCTTCAAAAAACCTTTCTGATGAGACAAGAAAAGTATTCTTTCAGACCTAAGACATCACGGTTTCCAAGACAGAAACAAGCTCATACTGAGTTAAATACAATGCTTCATACTTCTCATTGGTTTTTAGAAATTTCTAATTCTTACAAGATGTCACCTTGTAACATCCTAGTTAAATGTATTCTTCCTTTCAGTCTTTGGCTTATTTTCCATTAAAAAAAAAAAACTGACAGAACCTATGCTACAGTGTGAATGATCAGGTACTGCACTTTTTTCAAATGACATTTTTGACTTGAGATAGTTCCAGGTGGAGGTAAACATCCTAGCTGTAAAACAATTAAGCAAGGGCTGGTTAAACAGTTTTGAGGAAGACTGTGAGAGATACGGGATAAGTCGTTGAAAACATCACCCCTTGAGCTCTAAAAACCACGTCTGAATGCCTGAACCACACCTAAACATAAAGGGAGACTTTCATTTCTCTATTTGCCTCAGAGAGGTGAAGAATACTTTAAGACAGTCCACTGTCGCCAGGAAGAAAAACTTCCATCTAAATCTAAAAGAGGCAATTCTATATTCTGCCAGGACCTCCTGGGAGAGCACTGTTCTGTGAGTGGTATTAAGAGCGAGAGGAAACACAAGATTGCTTTTTGTCCTTTTTACTCCATCAACTTCTACTAAATGTCCTTTGCTCTTTAGGGCTGAGCCTCTTCAACTAGACAAAGTGTCAGACATTAGCTAATGGTTGGGAAGAAGGGGAAATGAACAGTGATGTGAGGCCTGTGGCAGAATTACACTACAGTTTAAAGAGGCAAACTCCAGAGACTTCTGCTGACGGATACCCAGGCCTCCCCATAACCTGCCCTGCTTACTAAGCCTGCAGTAAAAAGTATCAGCCTGTCTCTTTCTCTCCCTTATAGATCCACTAGGGAAGTAGCAGTAATAATGCTTACATCTCCCAAGTGTCTGGCCACCTGGTACTACCCGAGTCTCTTCACCACAAAAAAATGAGGCCAGCAATGAATCTGACATGAGGGAAGTGAAAGGTGGGAAGTCTCGACAGCTTTGAGCCCAGGGTAATAGACCATAACCCACAGCACAGCGAACACGCGGGATCTGGAGTTCAGGCTTCCGCTGGGCTGACTTACCGATTTGTAGTTCTGGGTATATTTCATAAAGACACCAGTCTACATTGCAGTCACAGTGGGTTTTCTCAAAAAGGTTGTCGAGAACATCACGGGCCAACTGCCGCTCATCCACCATCAGGGACTTCGTGCTGCTGTCGTTCATGTGCACCTTGACGACCAGCTGAGGAGAAAGCCACAGAGAAGCCAGTAAACTTCAGCCACTGGAGAAAGCCCCATGAGTCAAGGGCTCAGAGTTGCTATTGTTTCTGTGAATTTAAGTAAGAACGTGGGGCCTCCCCCGGTGGCATAGAGGTTAAGCGCTGCGCTGTGGAGCTGTCGGCAGCAGCAAGGCGAGTTTGACGCCTGGCCAGGGAGGTTCCCATGTAGCACAGCAGACCTCTCCTATCTCGCCCGCTGCTCCCCTCAGCAGTGTGTTTCAGCCGATCTGCCTGTTCTGCTCCCCACTCTTTCTCTGGTGAACCCTCTTGCCGCCCCACACCTCTGGACTGTACCCCAGCTTGTATGCATAAATTAAAAAAAAAATATATATATAAAAAAAATAAGAACGTGAACCTCAAGCTCACTCAATGTGGATTCACTCATAGACCAAGCACTTGTGTTAGTTGCTAGGGGGTAGAAAAGTAGAGAAACCAATCACAGAAACAGAAAAATACACAATAAAGTCCTTGTCCAGTCTTTGGAGACTGGATTCTGGTGGGAGAGACAGAAAACAAGAAGAACCATGGAGGTGCTGACTTCCTGCTCTCCTGCCATCTTTCTGATACTCTTGTAACCTAGAAGCAATTCTTTTTTTTTTTAAGATTTATTTTTATTTATTTATGCATTCAAGAGTTGGGGTGTAGGCCAGAGTTGCAGGGCATGAGAGGATTCAGCAGAGACAGAGTGGGGAGCAGAACAGGTGGATTGACTGAGACACACTGCTGAGGGGAGCAGCGGGCGAGACAGGAGAGGTCTGTTGTGCCATGTGGGTGAGGTCCCTGGCTGTGGATCAAATTCATGGTATGGTGGCTGGCGATAGCTTCACAGTGCTGAGACTTAACCCCTGGCACCACTAGGGAGGTCCTGAAGCGTTTCTTGATTGAATGCCACATCCATAACTTTATAATATTTTTTTCTTGTTTGCTTAGCTGCAAACTCAAGATTTCTGATGCGGTCAGAAGGTGGTTAACCTACAATGCTGGGAAGGTGGTGTGTGCAGGGCCACAGTGCACCACCAAGGGGCCTTATGGAAGGCAGGCTGCGCCATGTTTGACATCAGAGGTGAAGCAAGAATGGTGAATGCAGCTGAGAAACACGGCACTGTGGAAGCATGCAGGCAAATCTGTAACCTAGTTAACTTTTCATTCCAGTTTTAAAAATTCTAATGCACTCTTGGCTCTCTACCTGATAGGGAGATACAATCTTCCATCTTACTGTGCTTGGGTTCTGAAGAGTTGTTCTCACTTTGGGAAGTTACACTGTCCTGAGATCTCAAGTTTCCATGTGCCATAATTTCTTGTCTGCCCATTTTGCTATTTGCAGTGTCCTCATTTTGTTTTTATATTTAATGTCTTTCTCAGTAACTTAGGAGGTTCAGTGTCTTAACTTTTCCCACAGTTGGTACCACAGTTTGTTTCTTGTCACTTATACTGGCCTTTGTCGGCTCCAGTCTGTGCTGAAATCTGTTGTAGTTGCTTAGTGTGCGGGTGGGAAGGGCCTTGGAGGAGCTGAGATGCGGGTGTGCGGTTGGCTGGTATGGTGGCACCCTGAAACTCTTCTCTGGTGTCTAGGCTGAGAGACTCAGAGTCCATGTGTTGTCCGAGCTAAGCACCATTCCCAGATGGTGGGAAGGGGAGAGAAGATTGGAATATCTGCTCTGCTGTTATCTCTGTAGCATGTCAAGAGCAGCTGGGAGACAAGTTGCCCTTGAAAGCCTGGATCGAGGGAGAATCAAGGACTATTTCCTGACTCTTGTTCAACATGTTCTGAACACGTTTATGCAAAGAGCTGTGAGAGGTACTTTGGGAACATAGAATCTAAAGCCCTATATGAAAAGAACAATTCATCCAACTCTAGTTAAAAACTTTTTATAAGATTTTTTTTTTTATTTATGTGTGCATAAGAACTGGGGTCTAGGCCAGAGGTGTGTGTGTGGGGGGGGGTGAGAAGATTCACCAGAGACAGAGTGGGGAGCAGAACAGGCAGACTGACTGAAATACACTGCTGAGGGGAGCAGCAGTCGATATAAGAGAGGTCTGCTGTGCCATGTGGGTCAGCTCCCTGGCTGGGCATAGAACTCAGGCCTTTTAGGTGGAACTTCGAGGTGGTACCAATGAGACTTAATCCCGAGGCCACCAGGGAGGCCCAACATAAAAAGTTCTTAACTAGTCTCAGAGATGGTATATGCTTTACGAATTGAAATAAGACAAAGATTGCTTCATCTTCTCAATTTACCAAATTAACTATTATTAACACAGCTCTATTAGGTATATGCTTCTAATACAGTTAAATACACATGTTTCTGTTATAAAACAATATGTTTTCCTGAAAAACCTATGCTCCTTAAAACACAAACACACACAGTAAAATTACAGACTTACAGGGAAAATAGGGTGGGGTCGGCTGCTGGAAACCTAGGCTATTTTGAAGCCAGAACAACAGCGAAAACAACATTTGGTGTTCGGGAGAACCAGGATATCCAAGGCAACAGCTTTGGAGGCTGCTGCAGGGGATGTAAAAAATGCACAAAGCAATAGTGGCGATACCCAGACTGAGGTGAGGCCAAGGGCAGCGAGAGCTGACCTAATTAAGGCAGGTCCAGAAGGTGGCGCCACCTGCGGTCAGCCAAGAGCTGAGCAGAACCTGACAGCCGCCTGAAGCGGGGGCACCTGAAGGGGAACACCTGGGGGTACACACTTGGTTTAACATTTGTTGAAACAGAGCTGAAAGTCCCTAAGAGTCCCTGTTAGTGCAACAACCAAGTCAAGGCTTTCCCGTTCCTTCCTTGTGGAAGGTGGTAATTCTATTCCTGCAATTCCCAGGAAGCTGCCAAGGAAAATTATGTGTAAAACAAAAAATGATGTATAAGCCAAGGAAACGTCTATGCTAATATTAACATGTGTCCCTTATTTATTAAACACAAATGAGCTCACTAATGTTACAAAAAGAATAACTAATTCATCTTTGTCCTTAAAAAAAAAATGCAACGGCTCAGAAAACAACACTAGAAATTTGTATTTATTTAATGATTAAGCATGATAAAACGGCATCATCCATGCAAAAGTAAGTCACTGCTTACCTTCTTCACCTTGGCCTCCTTCAGTTTTTCCAATGCTAGCTTAATTTTATCAGCCTTGACCTGAGCGTCTGCTTCTTCCTATAAAACAGCAACAAGACATTTAACACAATCCATGAAATAATAACAAGCACCTGTGCCATTGCTAGCATCTTAGTTTATGTTGAAAAAAGGCTATAATTAGGAGTACCACATTTCACATGACCAAATTTCAAAATTTAAATGACTGTAACAAAAATCTTTAAAGATATAGAAAGTAGTCACCCTTTTATATCTTAGAAGAGTGAGTTAAAAGAAGAATACATATTTAGACCACAAAAATCTCTGTTTGCTCAAAAATAGGATTTAACCTGAGGAATCAATAAGTGGACCTCACTTCGTGAAACTATATGCATTTTGGGGGGCCAGAATGTACTTTCTGAGAGTCTTAGCTTTTATTAGGTTCCTAAAGGGAATTCCAAAAGTTAAGATTTCAACTCAAATGCAAACTTAGAAGTCACCAAAAAAACCCCACAAAACCCTGACAAGCATGAGCCGACAGAAGAATGAAATATCTGAAGAGCCCAAAGCCCTGTGATTTTTGCAAGTTAGTATTCTGAGAATAGGATTATTAAGGCTCTTCTACCTATTTATGATGGAGAGGAAATAAGCTCTCCTGGTTATATTCTAATTAGTAGAAAGCAGACATATGTCTTCTTTATCAGTGGTTCTTACATTTTTTTGAGCCACCATTGCTTTAGAAATATGTTGAAAATGATGAAGCCCATAAAGGTTCACATCTGCTCTAATTCTGCATATACTTTCAGGGAATCATGATCTTCTTAGAATCTTCCCCATCATTTTTTTATGGGGAGTAGAGGGCAAGAGTCTTGCCATCTCTGGCCCCACACACTTACTGGAGAAAAAGGCTCAGGGGGTGGTGGTGGCAGAGGAAGGTCTAGTACAGGATCAGCTGGTGGAGGTGGTAGATCATCTTCATATTGGCTGATACTGATTGCAGCAACATTTGTTCCAGAACCAAAAGGCACTGTGCCACTGCAAGTCGCTACCTCTAGTGATGCTGAAGGAAGCTGATTCTGAGAGGACTTATTCTGTGCCTCGATTGTCTTCTGCTCAGCTTCACATATGTCTGCTACCAGCTCTGCCATGAGAGCATCTAAATCTTGGTCTTCCAGTGCATTTAGGGATTCTAGTGGGGAAAATCACATTAATGATCAAAACAAGGATTTATACTTGGAAAAACTGAAAAAAGATAATTTTTGATTGAATACTTTTTATTTCCTTACATTGTTGTTTATTTTTGTACAATATTTGATTTCTCCCCTCAGGTGTCATCCCCATAAATCTCCCACCATCACTGAAAGAAGATAATTTTAAGAGTAATATTTAAGTACTGGTTACAGGGACTAGGATGTGGGGAAAATCAGGAGAGGTTGGTAAAAAGTACACAGTCTCAGTTACGAGTAAGGTCTGAGGAGCTAATGAATAACATGGTGACTATAGTTGATATACTGTGTTGTACAACTAAGATTTTTCAAGAGTGTAGAACTTTTTTTTTTTTTTTTTAATACATACAAGCTGGGGTACAGGCCAGAGGCGTAGGGCGGCGAGAGGGCTCACCAGAGACAGAGTGGGGAGCAGAACAGGCAGATCAGAAATACACTGCTGAGGGGAGCAGTGGGGGAGGCAGGAGATGTCTGCCGCACCATGTGGGATTCTCCCCGGCCGGGCGTCGAACTCGCGTCGCCGCTGCCGGCAGCTCCACAGCCCAGCGCTCAACCGCTGCGCCACCGGGGAGGCCCAAGAGTGTAGAACTTAAATATTCACACATACGAACATACAAGAGTAGAATGTGAGGTGACAGACATGTTAATTACTCCAGTGGCGGAGGTTGTTTCACAATGTATACATATATCAAATCACCAAGGTGTACACTTTCATTTGTCAGTCATACAACTAATCCTCCCCCTCCAAAAAGAGAAATATGTGTTCCCTATATTAGGGGACCTCATAGACCACCTATAAAGTCAAATCCAAATGCACAATTTGTTGCTTTAGGAGGGAATTCTTGTTCATTCTGAGAAGATTTTAGAATGTTAGAAAAGTAAGGTAGATGCTAGAAACAGATGGAAAGTTTTCCCCTGGCCTTTGGAGGGCAGACAGAATAACAGTGGTAAATATATTTGGAAGAAAGTCAGATTTAACCTAATGGGGTTTATAGGCCTTGGGTTTTGGGGTGAGAATAGAGTTCCTGTAAGCACATCCCCCAACTCTAGAGCTTCTCAATTCAAAGGAAGAGCAATAATAATCAGTAGCAGGAAATAAAATACTAGGAAAGAAATTTTTGTAAATAAAAAATTGTGGCTATCTCAGAGACAGTAAAAAATGTCAAATAGAGCAAGTTAATAACTAGATTTAAATCAAAATATATTAGGAAGCACTTGTTCATATATTACCAATCATTGTGAAATGGATTTTATCCTTGAAGGGACATTTCCTCATTCATGTTTTCTTATACTAATGTGCCTTATAGCTCTATAGGAAGAAACTCCTTTTACTTCTTAAAAAAAAAACGACCCATATTTTTAAGACTTTTTGCAAATGCAAGATGGTTCCCTTTTAGTATAGGCAAATATATTATCTTTCTTTCTCAATTCAGTCTGGACAAATTAAAACACAATCTGAAATCCAGGACTTTAAAAATTTACTTATCATGAAAACTAATTAAACACAATCTGAAATCCATGTTTTAAAAATTTTGTTTTCAAATTATAGTTCCATACAGATTTCAGTCATCATTATTATTTCAAATGACTTAAGAAGTGTTATGCTTACCATTTAAATCCTTAAAACCCACACTATAGTTAAATTCAGCTCTGGGTGGTTTAGGCTCTGGAGGAGGAAGAGTGTCGACTCCTAAACTCTGTGAAAACAGATCCCCATCCCGAAAGTTACTCACAATACAAACATTTTTACAGCACATTGTAATATTAAGTCATAATTCATTTATTTCCATAATTTCTCTCATATTCTTTAAAACTTTATTCTTACTTTAAAAGAACACAGTTTACTCTTTTTCCCCTAGAAAATTACAACTTAAAAATTATCCTAGAATTAAATCCAATTTTGAGTTATTGTATGTGTTGACTTCTAGTAGGTACATCTTGAAACAAAACAGGTTAACTGAGAATGAGATAGTTAACAGTTATAAACAACAGAAAAAATGTCCTATAGAGATACATTTGTGACACACATACTACATATAATTCTATAAGGACTTAATATGATAACAGGAAGGAATATTTAGTATTTGGAGGATAAACATTGTTTTAGGAAAGCAATCTGCCATTATACAGTAAAATGCTATGCTGCCATTCTTACCTAATAAAACTCTTAAGAGGAATTTAAGCCAGAAGAAGTCACTAATTTTGTAAATAACATTTTTTTAAATTAGAAAAAGTGTCTTCTTGAGAAAAAACCACTAATAAACAGGGTCATAAATGAAAGATGGCACACAAATACAAAAACTCACAAGAGGTTATGTGAACAACTATATCCCATTGAATTCAGTAACATTAAGTAAGTGGATAAATTTCTAGATTAGCATAACCTACCAAGACTAACCCAACAAGAAAACAGGTGAAGTGAAAAAACCGACCACAAACATGGAAGTTAAAAGAGTAATAAAAAATCTGGAAAATAAAAGTCAAGGTCCAGATGACTTTACAAATGAATTTTATCAAACTTTTGAGGAAGAAGTAATGCACACCTTGCTCAAATGTTTTTTTTTTAATACAAGAAAGGGAAATGCCCTCTAATGTATTTTATGATGCCAGCATTACCTTAATACCAAAACCAGATCAAGACAGCACAAGAAAATTACAGACCAATACCCGTGATGAACACTGATGTTAAAATTTACAACAAAATACTACAAATTGAATTTAATAGTATAGCACGAGGATTATAGATCATGATCAAATGGAATTCATCCCAGGGATGCAAGTATGGCTTAATTTATGTCAATCAATTAATGTAATACACTATATCAACAAAAGCACAGAAAAATCACATAATATCAATGATACAGAAAAGGCATTTGATAAGATTTAGCATCCATTTATGATAAAAACTCTAATCAGTATGGGAACAGAAGGAAACTACCTCAATATAATTAACAAAATTATCACAAACCAACAAGCAATATAATACTCAATGGTGAAAAAACTGAGAACTTTCCCCAAAAGATCTGACACAAGAAAATGATGCCCTTTGTCACCAGTTCTGTTTAATTCAGTTCTAGAGATTTTGGCCAGAGCAATCAGACAAACAGGAAATAAAGGGAATTCAAGTAGGAAAAGGAGAGGGAAACTATCACTATTCACAGATGATATGATATCATATGTATAGATAGAAAACCCTGAAAGACCCCTCCAAAAAGTTATTAGGAGCAAAAAATAAATACAGCAAGGTGGCAGGCTATAAAACCAACATATAAAAATCCAGAGCTTTTTAAAGGAAAAAGCTTTATTTCTTCCCCCCCCCCACCTCCTCCACTGTCACAGTTATATCAGAGGCGTATACTAGTACCAATCTCCATTAAAAACAAATAGTTTACGTGTCATAATAAAACAAAATTCTATAACCCCATTATCTTCTAGTTTCAAAGTTAGGAAGGGGAATTTACCTGGGTCAGAAGATCCATCTCTCCCAGCAAATTGCTGAACATTTGGTCTATGTCTTCATTTGACTCGCCCATCTGAAAAAGAAAGAGAAGTAGATATAAACCATCTAATAAAGTCCTGCTCCCTGGATAACTGTCCCATCTCTTCCTTCTCTTCCAGACTCCCAACCACAGGCAAGGAAACGGAGAAAGTGCTATGGAAAGTTCATTTTAGTCTTCTAGCCCATGCTCGACTTCCCTCCAGTTTGCTTGATCTAAGCCCTGGAACCTGCTTCAGAGTGGCCATCAGGCACTTTTTTTTTTTTTTATTAAACTAGTCTTTTGGGGGCCAACTGAACAAGTGGACATCATTGAGGAATTCCTCTCATGCTAAGAACCTTTATTAGAAAAGGAGAAAGCCTCAAGTCACAGATAATTGTGTCAAAGCTGAAGAATTTCACCTCCACTTGAGTAGCAGACACACCTGGAAGAACCAGGTGTGCATACACAGGGCAGGGAGTCACAGGTTTGAGTCCCAAGAAGTCTTTTCAGTGAATGCTTGGGGTCAGACTACACAAGGTTGGAGGTGAACACTCAGGCACGGAAGTGACAGGCAAGTCAGACATTGTAGTCATGATGTGTGTGTGCAAGTCCTAAGAGGTCAGGGACGACTCAGACAGCATCAAGGAAGAATGATGGAAGGTGCTTGTGCACCCTAGTTTATGCAGGATATTGGTTTACAGTGTTGATCCCACTCGGAAGGAGAGAGCTGTAGGTGGCCCTGCCTCTGGTGGAGGCGGGGAGTCAGTGCCAGGACAGGTTCGATGTGGTTTTGTGCCTTCCCAGTTGGTTGCCAAGTGTTCTGCAGCCGTCCCAGACCGGGTAGATTCATCATCAGTTCAAGCAGACTCTATTAGATGTTGTCGTGCCGTCCTTCCCTGTACCCCGCGGCTCCGCGCCACTCTCTGCCACACGGTCCTCTGCTCTCGAGCTCCGTTCTCTGCCGCTGCCACGCCGCTGCTGCCTCCGCTGCCTCGCTCTTCAGCTTGTGCTCCTGGCGTCTGTGACGCCGCCCTTACATAGCATCTCATCAGGCCCAGGCGCGCCCACTCACGCACGCGAACGCCACCACGAGGCACACGTGCTGGACCGCAGGTGCCCATCATCAAATCTGATGGCAATAGGGCAGAAAAACCTGATGCCTCCTTCATTTACCCTACACCAAGCATCTGAATCGTCCCCTCCTTTTTCAAATTACCTACAAAATGTAGGAAAGAAAATATTGAAATCTGCAAAGTACCCATGGTTTCACAAACTGCCCTAAAAGCCATAAATCTAGTATTCAAAATATTGTAGTGGATGATTAATTCACGACTTTAACAAAGGGAAAGTAACAGAATAAACAATAAAATTCCAGAACTGCCCATGTGAATTTTCATTAAAATATTATGTAGTAATATAATATGACAATATAATTGTCTCATGATTATGAGACAAAATAAAGGAATCCCTCAGATGAATTATTACTAATAGGAAAAGCTAAAGCATTAGTGCTAACACATTTCAAATTTTTCATGACAAAAGTAATCCATTCGGAGTGGAAATAGGACTTTTTTTGCCCATCTGAAAACTGCCCACCAGTGTTAGAATAAACTCAGAGGAGCCAGAGATGACATCAGTAATGAGAAACCTGTCATCAATGCTTTTTCTTAATTCACTAAATTTGAAAAGCAAGTCAGAAAAACCCACCGAGGTTAAAGACTTTAGTTTCTCAGAGCATCGACACTGTCATACACAAAAGGTTAAGGACAGGCAGCGTAAATGACACCCCCAAGACGGAAATTACTTAAAAACAAAGCACGTTCCGTGACCTTGACTGAAACTCTCCCTCTGTGAAAACCTTTCTTTCTGTCCTTTCATTCCTTTCTCCCAGAGTCCATGGCTAGTGAGTTACTAACAGAAGGCAACATCCACATTGTGTTGTATTTCCTGCCTTCCCTCCTTCCCCACCCCCCAGGCACTGGCATGGGAGGTTGGGTGGAGGGCAAAAAAGCATGTGCACACAGGGAGGAGTTAAAATGTCACCCCGCAGTTATGCAGATATGCAAATGACTGACAAATTAACAAAGGAAATTTAAAAAATTTTGCTGTACACCTACGATCCTAAGTAAGTATGCTACAGAATGAATCACAGTTAAAATGAGTTGCATTCTTGGTGAAAATAATAACATTTGAGTTAAGGGCAATTAGTAATATAAATTTGGATTAGTTTGTAAACCCACTTATACATTTCCTCTCCCTGCGACATACACACCACACACACACACACACACACACACAGACACCACAGAGAGAAAATTGGGCTGGGTCCATTTGTGTATGTATTTCCACAGGTTACAATCAAGATTAAAAAAAGAGAAAGAAAACACCAGCCGCGAGTGTTCCAAGTGTCATTAGGGTTAACAGCTCCAAACAGGGGTGGGGCAGCCTTAGTGAAGCAACAGATTGCAAGACAAGCAGTGTGTTTATCACCATTGGGTGGGATTAACATATTTTTGTGAGTGTGTCATTTCTGAGTTCATTTTGTATCTTGGGAACAATAAACTGTTGACTCAGAGAAAACTAGAAAAGTATTTTATCAGATTTTCTTGAGCTTTTGGGTGGAGGCGCTAAAAAAGGGGTGTGTGGGGGAAGGCTGCACATTTAGGCACAAGTCTTATCTGAGGTTCCCTGAATGACAAAGGAATTTTCCCTAATGCTCAACATTTCCCTAGTGCTCAAATTTTCAAGCATCAGTTTTTATCATTAAATGGTTTCTCTTCTCCACCTATATTAATTTCATCTACAAACTTCAAATATGCATATTTTAAATAAAACATCTAAAAGAAAATTGTAACAGTGTGAGGTGAAGGATGTGCTAACAAAGTTCATTGTGGTGATCCTTTCACAATCTACATGTATCATATCGTTATGTTGCATACCTCAAACTTACACAATGTCAGAGACAACTATATCTCAATAAGGTTGACAAAAAAAAATCTATCCTAAGAACTGACATACATGTTTAACAAGACATATATTTCTATCTACTGCAAAGTTAACCTTACCTTGTCTAAAGTTAGACAACTCAAGTTTGCAAACAGAGTTCATGCCTTTTGAATAAGCAGTTCCAGCTGTGATTTTGGATGCAGATCAGGGCAGAATTTATTTTATCTGTCAGATCAGCTTGCCTGAGAACAACCCATTCAGTACCCACAGGCATTTCTAACGTTATCTCCCCCTCATCCCACATTCTGGAACTCTCCTCCATCCCCACGTGCCCTAGTGTGGTTAATGGCTATTACTCACTTAGGGGAATAGTCCTCGGTGCTCTAATTTTTCCATAGACTCAGTAAAAAAAAAAAGTTCTGTTGGTTTGTTCTGTGGAGATTTTCTCCTTTTCTTCATTTTTACTAGCAAGCCATAGGCACACCCTCATGTCTTATCTGGTCTCTCTCCTCCTGGATCTCCCCTCAGACCTCACCACTACCACAGAGAATCTGAAATAGAAATTTGCATGTGTTGCTCTCCTATTCATGGAGACCATATTTGTGGCAGATCATGATGAAGCTTTTTTCCCCCATATTCATATGACTTCATTTGTTTATTTACTTTGAGAAGCTTATTTTTTTGTTTTCTTTTTAATTAATTTATTTTATTTTTACAATGTCTGCTTTCTTTACTCAGGTATAGTCCCCATAAAATTCCCACCACCAGTTCACCCGTGCCCATCACCAGCCCCTTGTGCTCTTTCCTCCCCCTCCCCTGCCCATGATGAAGCTTTTTAGACAGGTTTTTAGCCTGTACTTTCAAAGTTCTTCATAATTTGCCCCAAATTGCTTTTCTGGGTTAACTCCAGCCCTTGACATTTGGGGACCTTGACATTCCCTAAATAGGTTTTTAAGAATTTTCTTTTTGTATATGCAATACTCTTTAAACAATATACTTCTCTGTCAACTTTGCCTTCGTGAAATCTTATTTACCAACCCAAATCTGGCTTTGCTGTTACTACTTGATGGCGTCTTCATACGCAGAGGAGAGATCCGCTGTCTACTGCACTTGACAACCATATCAATAAATCCTGGACCCGCCAGCAACCTTGATCTAAGCCCCCAGCTTTCAGGTTGTTTCCTTGTCTGTAAAATCAAGAGGTTAATATGTGCTTCATAGGATCGTAAAGAACATTTAAACAGAAGAGCATACAGTACTGAATCACGCTCGATCTGTCACTGTGTTAGAATCTCATTTCATTTTGGGAGCTGTTAATAAGAAGGACCAGATCATATTCATCTTTGTGTTAAAAAAATTCTCTGTTCAAAGTCCAAAGCATTTGCTACCGATCTACCAAGGAGGAAAATGCCCTCTTGCTTCTGAGCACAACAGGGTTGAGAGAAAGGAACCTCCCCCACCCCTCTATTTGTGTGATAATAAAATGACTATTAATACAGTATTAGGTGTCCATGCTCTGTGCTCCCACCATCCTTGTCCTTTAATTTGTTGGCTGATTAAATCTACCGTTACGACCACCCTCGATAGGACACATATTTTCCCAATTTTGCATAAAGAGACTGAGGTACTCAAAAGTTTAAGTACCTTGTCTAAAGTTAGACAACTCAACCTGTTAACAGTTAACAAATATCTACTCATCCCAGACAATGTTCTAGCCCTGGAAGACTTTCGTCTTCAGAGAGTCTGTACTCTATTTCTGCTCAGCAATGTGCCAAGGACTAAGTATCTGGATTTGTTATACATACGTTATATTTTTCCACATTGAATACAATTAAAGAAAAATGTTTGCATCTTTTCACTAGGACTGTTATCTTTTAAAAAATGTATTGAGGCATAAATAATATCTAACATTATAGTAGTTTCAAGTGTACAAAATAAGGATTGCATATTTGTATATATTGTGAAATGAGGACCACAACAAACATTGCTATTTTTTTCAACCTACATCCTATCATGTATTTCTCAGTGCCATTGAGCAGTGTTTTGTCTATAGTTAGATTGCCAGACCTAAAATAGAAATAGATTCAATGAGCAAAATGGTTAAAAAAAATCTGAGGTTCTGTATCAATTTGCTTTGGCATTTTAATTTAATTAAGTAATTTATTTCTGTGTAGAAGAACTGGGGTGTAGGCCAGAGGTTGTGGGGAGGGTTAAGAGGATCCACCAGAGACAAAGTGGGGAGAAGAACAGGTGGATTGACTGAAATACACTGCTGAGGGGGGCGGCAGGTGAGATAGGAGAGGTCTGCTGTGCCATGTGGGTGAGCTCCCTGGCTGGGGATTGAACTCAGGCCATTGCAGTGATAGCACTGAGACTTAATTCCTAGGCCACCAGGGTGGCCCATTTTTATTATTTTTAAACCAAAAAGAAAGCTGGCCATGTTAGTTCTTTCAAGGAAAAAACAACCAATATTCCAACTGCAGATATGAAAGAGGAGAAAATTTTTAAAAAATGTGTTCATGATAGAGCTCACTCTTCATGTAGAATATGTACTACAGAATCCAGGTGATCACAAATGCTGGTGGAAACTATGGAGCAGCTAGTGTAGAGTTATTAGAAAATAACTGACAACACTGAATCTTAACTGATTCCGTGTAATTTCTTCAAAGTGCAATGAAAGCACTTTGAAGCGGAAGTGGTTCACGTCATATAGTAAAACGTTTGCGGTGTTTGTGGGGTGGAAGAAAGCTAAAGCTTCTGATAAGTTTAAACAGGAAACAGAAGCAGCACCTCTAAAATTACACGTAATATCAAACAAAATTCAAAGAACTAAGGCGAAGACATCTCTTGGGCCAATGTAAACAGCTCTGCACAGTATACTTGAGGTCAGTGAAAATTTTATGAAATAGACAAACAAATAATGATTAGACTGACAAATAGTGATGAAGTTAATGGGATAATCATTATGGTCACATGAACAATACAGACTAACACCACAACCAATCACAAAGGACATTTTTGTAGACACTGTGGATACACATATTTGTGGGCACACAAAAGCAACAGCCAAGACAAGAGGGTTTGTAGGTCAGGGCCTCCCTGGGGATGCAAGGGGTTAAGTGTCAGCCTATGAAGTTATCCAGAGCCACTGAAGCATGAGTTCAATCCCTGGCCAGGGAGATTCCCACATGGCGCAGCAGACCTCTCCTGACTCTCCCGCTGCTCCCTTCAGCAGTGTATGTCAGTCAATCCACCTGTTGTGCTCTCCACTCTGTCTCTAGTGAATCCTCTCACCCCCCCACACCTCTGGCCTGCACCCCGGTTCTTGCATGCATAAATAAATCTTTAAAAAAAAGAGTTTGTAGGTCAGCATTATTATGTAAGGAAAAGTTAGATGGAAATGGCATTTGTAATAAAAAAGGAAACATGGAATGACATGATTAATTTCAGTAATTTAAAAACACTAAGTGGGTGCTTTGAAAAAAGCCTTAGAATTTTTCAGAGTACAGACACACACAGAGAGACCATGAGCTGGGTTACCATATTTTTAAAAATATCATCTTTTTAATGCATTTGCTTTCAAATCGCTTTGCTTTTGAGTGAATGCAGGGTAGAATGAAGCAGAGTAAGGTATCCACTAAGTCAAGTTGCATGATACGGGAAGTGAGATGGCTGAAGAAAACCCAGAAATGTTTAATAGGTCTTAGAAGTAAAGAGCATGAGACACAGGGAAACAAATATCAGCTTCTATGAAGTCCATATTCTCACTTCCATCTTCGAAAAGGATCACTTTTCTGTATCCCTGAGAGACAAGTTGTTGACTAGTTTCACTTTGATAAATATAGACTGAAAAAAAGTTTTAAATCTTGAGATTTCCTTAAGTTCCCTTTTTATTCTATTTTAGGCACTAATGTAAGGAGTGAGGAAGAGCTTTTGTATTTAGGATCTACTGTGACATCAAACCAAAATGACAACATAAGTTAGGATTTTTGGAGACAAAATTTTATTCACTCATTTGTAAATAAAAGCCACAGATGTTAATTTTTATGCACAAAACCCCCATTAGCAGTTATCTGTATTCACTCTCTCCCGCTTGTCTCTATTTTCCTTCGAGTTTAGTCTGCTGTGGTTGAATGTTTGTATCTGTCCAAAATTCATGAGACTCTAATCCTCGCCAAGGTGACAGTATTGGAGATGGAGCTTTGGGGAGGTAATTTGGTCATGCAGATAGAACCCTCATGTTGGGATTAGTGCCCTCATAAGAGTCTGGTCTCTCTTCCCGCCTCCCCGCCCGCCTCCCTGCCCGCCTCCTCGCCATCACGTGAGAGTACAGTGAGATGACAGTCACCTGCAAATCAGGGAGAGGGCCCTCATTGGACACCAGATGAGCCAGCCTTGACTTTAGACATTTCAGTTTTTATCAAACTGTGTCAAGATTCCCAATTACCTTCATACTATTAAATCCAAAGGTTAATTCTTAGCATCTTAAAGAGCATGTAATTCTTTTGAAAACAGGGTCTTCACTTGGTTTCCATGAAAGCTTTCTTTCCTGCTATTCCTCCCATCAATGGCAAATTTACTTTGAAGTTAATAAAGCTTAAGTCTCACATGCGCGCCCTTCTAAGACTGCATTTCTCTTTTGGCATCCCACCACCAGTGTGGAACACTGTTCTCATGTGGGAGTGGCCTTAGGGCTTGAGGTGGGGCTGGTGGGATGCCAGCATTACCTCTACCTCACCAGGACTCCAGCAAGAGCCGGATCATAGGTAGAGCTCATGGACTGTGGACTCCATCTTCGAGTCCAAGGAGAAGACGTAAAGGGACCTTGTTCTGATCTGCTCCTCGCATGAGGTCACCTTGATCATGGCCACCTTACATCGCCACCAGAGCC
Organism: Scalopus aquaticus; assembly: GCA_004024925.1. NCBI lineage: Eukaryota > Metazoa > Chordata > Mammalia > Eulipotyphla > Talpidae > Scalopus > Scalopus aquaticus. The sequence continues at coordinate 22,986 of PVIJ01014132.1, read as the reverse complement.
AGTCTAGCAGTTGGAAGAGGGCCAGAGCTGATGATTGTGTGGTCTTAGCTGAGGTGGACTAGTGACTTCCTGGGCCCTTGGGAGCGATGGGGTGCCATGCCATATTGAGTGACAGCAAAAACCTCAGTTCTCTGAGGTCTCGCTCTTTGGCAAGAAGCATCATCAGAATCAGAAACCACAGAGGAAGTTAGGGACGCAGTCTTCCAAAGAGAGTTATGATACTAAAGTATACTTTTTCTAAACTATGCACAACTTTTTTTAAACAAACACACTGGAGGAAAGGCTAAATTATTTTTCTATTACCTCTACAGAAATGTGTAATTTGAATTCATCCTCACATGGAGAGGTTATCGAAGAATATGCAGCTGAAAATGTGGGAAAAATATATCAGGCAATTAACAGTTATTTATTTTTTGCATGTTGTCATGTTCATGATATGTGCCTGAAGAAATTAGTTGTGATTCCATTTCTCATTCTTTGTAAATGTTTCCTTTTGTTGTTGATTTTTTGGTTCATAATATTATATTCTTTTTTTATTTTTAAAGGGAGCTGCCCCAAATGGTCTAAGATTCGGGTCCTAGACATCTTTGATGGGTCCTGGCTCACCTTTTAGCTCCCTCCCCTTAGCCACTGCAGTTGCTTCCTCATCAACTGTATTTAGTTTCTCTTCTGGTCTCTATACTCACTCCCTAGACGATCTCATCTGTGCATGCCTTTAAATATCGTACCAGGCTGCCAACTTCCAAATAGTACCTACAGCCAAAACTTTTCTTTTATCTCACATATTCACTACTACTTAGCCTGGCCCTGTCCCCACCCCTTGCCTCTCTGATTTTATCTCTAATTCTCTGCTCACCTGGCCTCCCAGCTGTTACTTCAACACTGTAAGTGTGCACGTGTATTTGCATTCTCTCCGTCTTGAATATCTGTTTTCCATTTGCCAAAATAGTTTCTCCTCACTGCCTTTGAGTCTTTGTTGAAATACTCCCTCATTATTGAGGACTTCCCTGACCTACAACTCTTCTACAACCCCATTTTCCTGTTTATATTCTTGCCCTCCTTACCAAGTAGAATGTAAGCCTTTTGAGGGCAGGGATTTGACTATTTTTGTCTATTGTTCTTGGGTCCCCCAAAGTAGAGCAATATAGATATGTGATAGACACTGCTGAATGAATGGATGAATAGAAAAACTAAAGTGCAATATATTTATGTAAACCTCACGAGGGCAATGCCTCTTTATTCTTAAGTGCTAAGGATAGCTCACTGAAGACCTTCCTTCAAAAATATTTCTGAATAAATAAATGACTTAAGGGAGAGTGGGTGGAGAAGTAATGAAGGGGGGCCCAGAAAAAAAGAGGAGGTGGCGGCGCAAGGGGTTAAATCTCAGCCTATGAAGCTATCTGCAGCCACTGCAGCATGAGTTCAATCCCTGGCTAGGGAGAGTCCCACATGGTGCAACAGACCTTTCCTGCTTCACCCGCTGCTCCCCTCAGCAGTGTATTTCAGTAGATCCGCCTGTTCTGCTCCCTGCTCTGTCTCTGGTGAATCCTCTCACCACCCCACACCTCTGATCTACCCCCCAGCTCTTGTATGGATAAATAAACAAATCTTAAAAAAAAAAGAAAGAAAAAAGGAGGAAACCAATTCAACCACCACAGTGGGTGGAAAGACACCAATTGGTTGATATCAAATGGTTGAAAGATGGTTGGAGAATGTTATTTATGCAAAACATCATGCTACTCTGCTAAGTCAAGCCATAAGTATGGTAAGAAGTGAGGGTCCCATCTCTTTCATTACACTTCTGCCTTATCCAGAAAATAAGTCACACAGACAACAGCAAGAGAGGTTTGTGTGAAAGAAAAACACAGATGGAAAACACACTCAAACACTTAGACATCTGCCTACAGAGGACACATATTCATCACCGATGCAAAGAAAGTAAGGGAAGGAAAAGACACATCCCAGCACAGAAAAGTTTCCACGGAGTCACATTCCATCTCAGAGGAGAATCTTTCTCATCACTGCCTTTAAAGACCTCCAAAACTGGGTCGTGGCTTCATAGAGAAGATCATGAATGCTATGTCATGTATTCCCTTTTCAGAACAGAGTACTTCTATCTCTAAGTTAAGATACTTCTCGGGCCTTGGACCCACACCTGAGTCAAGGTGGAAAAGGAGAGGCAGCCTGTGTTTGGGTCTAGGTGTCTTACTTAACAAACAGGTTGAAATGAAAATTACCTGATGATCCTAAGATTTTGACTAACGATTAAAACAAATTAATCTTCTCTTCCATTCCTCCAACTCCAAGTTGAAAGTAGAAAAGGATAAAGGGGAGAAGGTCAAAAACACACAAGCTTCAATTTTTCATTTTGCTGTGACAGTGAAGATCAATGTTTTTTGGTGCAAGGAAGATTTCCTGTGGGACCGCTAAAATTCTTAAAACATCCTAGCATGGGGATATTGGTGTCAAATACTTTTTTAAGCTTGGGAGTGCAAAAGGGATGCTTGGTAAAGATTCCTAAAAATTAAGAGTCATCCTTTCACTGACCATCACTGAAGTAATGAGAACCAGGCAGGCCACTGGGGCTTGGGAGTCAGTGTTAGGCAGAGCATGCGGTCCAGGTTTTGCTTAGAAAGCAGTATACAGCCACCCAGGACTGAGCCTACCACAACACAAAGCCATGGAGGGGCTGAATCTACCACAACAGTACTCTTAAGTCTGGTGGTCAGTGTTGTGAAGTGTCACTAACTGCAAAATAAATACATAGGTTGTCGCAAAAAAAAAAAAAAAACTTGCACTGAAACCAGAAGAAAAAATAAAAACAACTTATTTCCTCAACCCAAACACATCTATTTTTATATTTCAGTGCTTCTGAAATCATGAAGCATAGAGTAGAATAAGAAATTTGGTGACCGCCAATAGAAATCAACTCTGATGCTGTCTTCCCCAACTACACGTGTGCAAACCAAGCAGAGCAGAAAAAGCGTTGATTGACCTACCTCATTTCAGTTGGGTTATCTGTACCAGTAATAGAACACACAGTTCAACTGTTAAATTAAATTTGGATGCCAAATCATGGTTGAAAACGTTTCAAAAAGAGATGCAAAGATGCAAAGTCACATTTGCAGAAAACTGTCAGTCACAGGGCGGGCCAGGCTATTCCGGCAGCAAAAACTGCCAAAGCTCTGATTGTCATTTCAAAGTCAAAAGATACTGAAATGTCCTTTATACCTCATGAAGGGTTATCATTCAGTACCAAGTGCCAACCTAACCAATGTTTCTAATTGGAATTCAAAGAAGTTGTTTAACTTCCAGCAATATATAAGGCAATTAAAAAAAAAAAAAAGAAATCAGTGCATTTAACCAAACAAGACTACAGAAGAAATCATGAATTTCTTAGATAAATCTAAAAATTATATCCTGAACTCTAAAGGTTAAAAGAAACACAAGGCTTGGGTTATGAACTGCAGAATCCTGGCATGATCTGCACATCTTAAAATCTTGAGATTCTCAAGTTGAAGATGTGAAGACATAATTTATTTGCAATACTAAACAGTGCTAAGCAATTTTATGAACAATGCATGTTGGTATAGCCTACGTTTCTGAATAGCCAGGGCACTATCTCCCACCTCCAAAAAGAAAATGCCAATTCATGTAGAAATTTGATAATAATGTTGAATGTTCTCAAGATGGAAAATTTAACCACACAGAGGTCATTGGTTATCTCTGGAGTGTTGAGGGTGGAATCCAAATGGAGCACCTTCCGAAGTGAGTGGAAAATGGGGATAACCAGATAGAGAAAGTGGAGCCCACATGGCCATAGCAATTGTCAAATAGTTTTCTTTCTGTCATTCTTCCAAAGTCACGTTCATGGCTGCAAGCATTATTTCCTGCAGGTGCGCTTTCCCATCACTCCATCAATTCTCTATTGCTGGAAAGTTAAAGTTTGTTCTTCAAGATACAATCAGGTGTTTTCATTTACAGGAAAATCATATGCAGATTTACTCATGGACAAGAATGGGAAATAACAACCAAATCTTGCCTTTCTGTTGGGTGAGGAATTTTCTGTTTTTGCATCTTGGTCAATGTTTTGCACCCAAAATACCAAAGGATTGAGGCAGTTGGTAAAAATAATGGTCAAGTGTGGTCAACTCTGCATCAGTGAGTTCAAGGCTGTCCCACTGCACTTTTTTTCCTATCTGGAAAATTGATGGCCATTTCTACGACTGTGTGTTTAAAAGATATTATGCGATACACATCACGGAAAAAATTACACCAGGAAAATCTGAGGTACATGGAACATGTTTCAGTGGCATCTCAGTTTAATCTTTTCCTGAGATTTTAGTAAATTTTCTCTCTTCTTCCTCAAAGATGCTACTGAGAATACTTTTACTCTTTCTTAAGCAAGAAAGGAATGGATTTTTGACTTTCCCAAGGTGACTCGTCCTTTCAAATAAAACAAAGACATTTAATATTTTTCTCCAAAATCATCTTCCATAAGTAGCCTGGGGACGAGCTTCTGTTTCATGAACGTGGCTCTTGTGCCTGTAGGCCCTTCTGGGTGGGCCTCAAGCTGGGGAACCACGGAGCTGCATGGGGCAGAGGAGAGCCTCCCTCAGGGCCTGGAAGAATCTACAACCAGCATCACTGGTGTAAAAGCAGCACTGCCACTTACTAAAATTGCTGTGTAAACCTGGGAACTTAACCTTATCTTTGAAAAAGTTGTGACAATACACTACCTCATGGGTCAAAGTGAGAATTTTAGAAATTATGTTAAGTGCACAGAACAGACTGGCTTTGCTCTGTGAACTCAGTAAGTACAGGCACTACTACCATTAAGTAATTCAATCTGCAGACATCTTTAGCCTCCAAAGCCTGGAAGGCCCATCGATGTTCAAGGACACAGGCTGAGGTTGGACCCTCCGGCCCTGGTCTCAGAGAGGAGGCTGGTGACCACACCATGGTGATTGTTAGAGTCAACAGTGCCCTGGCTAGGATCTTCCCTCTTCCCCACCATCCCTTCCCCACCAGGGAAACCACCTGGTCCCAGGGATGGTTTTAGTTGGTAGGAAAGTCATGAATGCAAAGAAAAGGGACAGGGTTAAAAAAAAGACTGTATCTTACAGGAAACCAAAAACACAGGTCTGTTTGTGGATTATGTTGGAACTACCCAGAGCAATAGCCAGGGCCATGCTGGTTGCACAGAAATTAAAGGAGCAAGAAAGCAGGGCTGTCACCTCAGGAAAAGTGAAAGCGAAGCCACCCCAGAAACAGCATGTAGCCTGCAGTGCGTGGCTGGAGCCACCAGTGGCGCAGCAGGCACAACCTTAGTCCTTTGCCCAGGACTCTGGAAACGAGCCAGAGAGGCCCTATGAGGTGGGATTACAGAGACTCCTTGAGGGTGGTTGTAGCTGGAGTTTGAACGTAGGATCTGGGGTAATTGTATTTAGCAATTGTTCCCTTAGATTGGCATGACCTAGAGACATAAAGACATACACACATACTGAATGTAATCACTTACTATTTTCACATAAATTCATTTACCTATTCAGTGATAGGTTGCTGCTTTATAACATGATTTTTCACTTCTGAATTCATTCACTCATTAGTACAAGAATCATTTGTGGAATGTAAACTCTGCCAGACTTGAGTTTTATCCCCTAATATATAAACACCTAATTGTTAGAATCCATTCCTTGAGAATTTGTTCAATGAATGAAGCTCAAAGTCTAAAGAAGATGATAGACACAAAAATAGTGTAACACCATGCTAACAATAATAAAGACACAAATAAAATAACAAGGGATCAGAGGAGAGGGACCATTAATTTTCTTGGGGGTGGGGGGGTGGAGCTGTTCTAGGCAGCCTGAGAGGATAGAGGGAACTAGAGCAGTTAATACCTGATTCTGAAGGGTTAGCTCTGCTCTTAACTTCAGTGCGATGTTGAGAAACTTGCTTAGCATTAATAGCTTCACTGTCTAAATCTGTAAAAATGAGAGTATTTTGATGGATTTTTGTAAGGATTAAGTGAGCTAGAGTGTGCACACTGCTTACCAAGTGCCTGATCCATGTGAAATGCCCAATTAAGGGGAAGAATGGTCAGATCTTCTCTTTGTTTAGTTAGTCCATGTATCTTGCGAGAAGATCCTTAGACACTTGAAAGAACAAGGGTAGGTGGATACAGTTGAGTAATCTAGAAAGGGCAAAGCTAATCTTTGGATTTGATTCTCACTTTTTTCTACGCATCAGTGTTTCTCACAGTGTGGTTCCTCAGAACAGCAGCCTCAGGGACACCAGCACTTGGAGATGCAAATTCTTGGACCCACCATGAAATCATTGAATTAGAAACTCTGCGGTGGGGGGGTTAATAATCTGTGTTTTAACAAGACTTCCTTGTGGTTCTATGGCATAATGAAGTTTGAGAACCACTGCTCTACGAATCGATGGCAATTTTGAGCCATCCCCCCAGGCCTAAGTAGCACAGACAAGTACAGAATATAAAGAAACAAAACTTTTAGCTAAGACAAAAATGACTTGCATTTTATGAAGGCAAGAAAGCACTTCCCATACTCACCATTACTTCAAAGTTACCATATATATTAGAAACTATCAACTCTTTATTGTTTAAAGGTACAGAATAAGAAAGAATCTGGTGTTTAACCACATATTAGGAGATCAAGGTCATTTTTTGGGAGTTCATGCACCATCAATATTCCTGTCCTAAGTAAATGCACCACCACTTGAAGCAAATATTCACTCAATTCCTGTAGGATTCTGAGACACTTCCTTTCTTTACTCATATATGAGGAATATAGTTATAGTATTATAGCAGTGGTGATGATGATGGTTGGTAGCTTTAAACACTATAGTTTTTTGACATGTCTCCCATCAAAATGTGTAAGGTTAGACTGAGGTTTTTCTTGTTTCTTGCTGTGTAAACCTGGGAACTTAACCTTATCTTTGAAAAAGTTGTGACAATACACTACCTCATGGGTCAAAGTGAGAATGAGCTTGTATTGTGACAAACTTTCCTCTTTATATTGCTTTGGCTGCATCCCCAAAAGCCTGGGATACGGTATTTTCATTCTCATTCACCTCTGGATACATTCTGGGTTCTTTGATTTCTTCAGTGACCCCATAGTTGTTCAGTATCATCACTTTTAATCTTCATGTGTTTATTTTCCTTTTTTCTTCTTCCAGTTGATTTCTAATCTCATATGCCATTGTTGTTAGACAAGACGCTCAGAATGATTTTGATCTTCTTAAATTTACTGAGATGTATTACGTTCCAACATGTGGTCTGCCCTAGAGAATATTCCACATGCACTTGAGAAGAACATACATTCTGCTTCTTACATTCCCAAGAAAAATGCCTAAGAACTCCATTTTCTCCATATCATCCCCAACACTTATTATTTCTTGACTTTTTGATAGTCATTCCAACTGGGTACGGTGAAATCTCATTGTGATTTTGATTTGCATTTCCCGGATGGCTAGTGATCTTGAGCACCTTTTCTTGTAACCACTGGCCATTCATAGAACCTCTTTGAAAAAATGCTTCTTCAGACACTCTGCACATTTTTAATAAGATTGTTTATTTTTTTGTTATTGCGCTATATGAGTAATTATTTTATTTCTCTGGAGGCAAGAACCACAATTAAGAACTTAGCATTATTTGTCTTGGTTCAGAACTGATTCATCATTAAACTTTCCAGTCAAGGTTATTTTATTTATGCAAATTCTTTTGATGACTAAATCAATGTATTGCAGAAAACAATTTGATTTACAAAATTATGACCTAATAATAACAACATATTTCTGGTCTATGTTAGATGGTTAGTGGGGGAAAAGTAAAGGCGTTATGGAGGAGTTGAGTGAAAATTAAAAATATATAGTATAAAAAGCTAGCTTACACCAGAAAGTCTCAATAAATTATCTAAATGAGAAATTGCCTAAGATGCATCCTCTCACCAAAATATAATATAGAAATGAATAAAACATTAAATAAATTTAAAGCTTATTTAAAAAAGCATTTTTCTGACAACTTAGGAATCAGAGAAGAATTTTTCAAGATAATTTCAAACTATCTAGAAAATAACCATAGTAAAAACAACAACTACACCCCCCCCCACACACACACCACAATTTTAACCAGAGTCAAATTCATAGGAAATTTTGGAGGAAAAAAGAACAGATGATGTCCGTAATGTCAATATTAAAGCAGAACAGTGAACGTATAGGGACAAAATAGATACTATGGAATATAAACAAGAATATCAAAATTTGGTGCCTTATAATCTTACCATAATGAAAACATAACAGGAAACAGTTTAATTTAGCTAGCATATTATAGAGTCTTTGTTTTGTATCTACAGTACCATTAATACATTATTTCAGAACATTACAGCTGGTCAGTGAAGCCCTGATCAAATGCATCTGACAGATAATGTGGACCCAGAGAAAAATGTCACACTGTGCTTGGTTAATTCTTTCATCAGTTTCCTGAGTTTTTCTGGGTAAGCTCTCAGTAAAACTTCTAAGACCATCTGTCAAATTTCCCCACCTTCCATTCCATTCACCTTTCTGTTGTTCAAGGGAGCTGTCTTGACAAGAGGTATTTGCTAGATAGTAAAAATTTCCAGCTTCATAAATAGTTGTAAAAAGCAGCTTTAATTACTTTCTAAGGAATTTGACAAATTTGACATTTCAGGAAACCAATTTAGTAATTTCAGCTGGGACCCACATTATCTTTAGGGTAGATCCTCTTTGTTCTTTGTTTTCCATTATCTTGATTCATATTATCTAATCTCTGCAAAAACCATTGCAGAATGTAGCAGAAGCATCTTAATTGTGCCTTCATCTCGCCCCTCACTTTCAGACCTGCATATATACTTCCTTGTCTGCAGGGCATTTCCACAAGGCAGTTCCACCAGTGGTTTATTTGCCAACTGTCTTGTTTCCTGGGGCTTGGGGGTCATGTGGAGTGTGCAGGGCAGTGCAAAAGGTCTATTTCCCCTGGGCTGGGTCCTGCAGTGAGAAGGGAGTGGGCAAGTGGCCCATGGTTTGCGGACAGGAGGTGCGGCTGCTCTGGCCAGGGGCCAGAGTTCAGTTGGGACCGGCAGCTGGTGGCTGCGGTGCTTGGATCCCTGGCAATGGGTTGCAAGAGGACGAGCGCAGAGGGAGGTCAAGCCTGCCTTGGGATGTGGGGATGCTGGCCCTGGGTCTGGTGAAGCTGCTAAGTTGAAGGGCTGGGGTGCAGCTGCCTGTCCGTGTCACTGCAGGGGGTAACCTACAGTGGTGCTGGAGCCAACTGGCCAGGGGCTGCAAAAGGACAAAACCAAAAGCCCGAAGGCCAAGGTGCTGGCTCATATATACTGTTGATTACCAACATTACAGCTAAATAAACAGATAAATCCTTGACTTACAAAAAATGAATGAATGAATGAATGAATAATAAAAATAAACTACAGCTTACCAAAAATAAATACATTTACAATGCTTTCTCCACCAGTGAACTATCACCCTCCGCTACCTAGGATTGCCAATACAGGTTGTGGGATAGCATGGTCAAGGCTAGAGCCAGTCTAGTGGGATGGGGACGAAGTCAGCCCAGAGAGGGTCTGTGCGAAAATCGGATCTGGGGAAGGAGTGGGACAGAGCAGCCAAGTGAGCCGATACCGCAGTGGGTGTGAGGCAGGTCACCAGCATCAGGTGAGAGAATGACCACAACTGGGACTTGAAACAGAAGCCCCATGTTAGGAAGTGGAAAAGCAGAGGAGATGAAGGCAAGAGAAGGCTGGGTGAAGAAACATGGGTGGGTGTTTGCGATGTCAGGCTCAGCCTTGCAGTTTGTGCTGCACGTGTGTAAGGACTATTCCCCTTCCGAGCCGACGCCTCCGCCCTCCCCTCAGCCCTCAACCAGCCTGGTTATCTCCCTTCAGAGATCTTCTCTGGAACTTCAGGGGGAATCCTGCTGGCCTCCTGCTTCTGAGGTCAACCCCCTGTCAGTCAGTGTGTCTTGTCAATTCAGAAGTTCAATGCCCTTGAACTTCTCACATTTTTTCCAAAACTTCCTCCTTAGTTCAGGTCCCCTTCAGGTGTTATCAGGATTCAGCCTACTATTTATCTCCCTAAGTCTAGCTAGAATGCCACCGGAGTTTTCTTCTTAAAACCCAGCTCTATTCATATCCTTTCTCTGAGTAAAAAGTTTCAGTGGCTGTCTACTCATCCGTAAGTGGTATGACTAGGACAGAGAGAGTTCTTCACTATTCAGAACCAGAGTGGAACAGTGTGAGAATCTCCCTGAGGCTTTTTCAAACCATACCTCCACACCTCCAACTTCACATTCTAAATCTCATCACTAACCCCCTTCCCTGAAAGAAGGGTTTATTTCTGGATTTGAGAACCGCTGCAAAGGGAGTTGCTGTTGGTAAGAAAGTATGATTCACTTACAGGAGGAATATAGGAAAACCAAATAAGGGGAAAACAACAACAATAAAAACCACAACAAAACAAAAATAAACAGACAACCATAAGTCAGAGACATTCTGTAGGGGAGGGGCAGAAAGAGCACAAGGGACTATGGTGACGGGGCCTGAGTGAATTGGTGGTGGAAATTCTACCAGGACTACATCTGAGAAAAGAAAGCAGACATTGTAAAAATAAAAAAATAAATTTAAAAAAATATATAAAAAGCTAAAAACAACAACAACAACAGAAAAAAAAAACCACCCCAAGAATGTATGTCATTTCTAATTGGTAAAACGAGAATAACATTATCTTCCCAAATAGTTACTTATCCTGAGGACACTAACCTAACATATAATAAGCACATAACTATTATCAATCACTAGTTCATATTGGTATCCTAAACTGAACTGCTAGTCTCTCTTTCAACCTCCCCATCAAAGTTGATGACAATGCCATCCTTTCAACTGTTTAGGCCCCAAAGTTTTGAGTCAACCTCTACTCCTCTTTCTTTCACACCCCACATCCACTCTGTTGAGAAGTCCTGTTGACTCTCCCCTCAAAATATGTGCTAATTCTCAAGCCCCCCAGTGAGCTCCTTACTTTCATCTTTGCTCAGTGAGAGTGAGACTTTTAAATCCAAGTCATATCACGTGACCCCTCTTTCAAGAATCCTGCAACGACCCCCCTCAGTTTGACTCAGAGTAAAACCCAAAAGTTTTTACAATAGTTTAGAAGACCTTACGTGATCTGCCATCTCTTCACCCCCCTCCGTCCTTTGCCCCCTCTAGCCACCTGGCCCTTCTTGTTCCTCGATGGCACGAGGCATACTCTTACCTTATTAAATTTACCTTACACTCAGAGGGTCTCTTGGTTAGCGTCTTTATCTCTTTCAAGCCTTTGCTCAAATCTCATCTCAATGAGGCCAAACTTGACTACCCTATTTAATCCTGCAATTTTGCTTAGGTTTGTCTTTTTGCTTTTTCTTTTTTTTGTATACTTATCACTTCTGATATCTTTAATAGTTACTTATTTATTATGCTTATAATCTCTCTGCTAGAACATAAAGTCCATAAATGCAGAGATCTTTGTTTCTAATGTTCATTGGCTTGTCCCTTGCCCCTAGGATGGTGCTTGGCAAATATTTTTGAGTGACTGAATTGCATTTAAAGTGGAAGTCTAGGTAATATGGTAAATTTAGTAGTTCCTAAGTTACATATTTTTTTATTACACTGAAAAATTATAGTTATCCACCTGATGAATTTGAGTTACTTCATTAATGACTAAGAAACCATATTACCATGATACTTACTCTTCACCATTTATAATCCACTTTGGTTTTATGTGATTTAAATTAAAGACTCTTTTACTTAATAGCACACTGTATTATGACCATTCCTAGAGTTGGTGGAGACTTTAAGTCCAGTTTCCCATGTACTCTAATGTGAACTTTGACAACTTCTTGGCAAATAACTGTACCTATCTTCTAAATACTTTTATAAAATTAGTGCATTCACAACAATGATTACATCTATTAAGAAAACATTAGGGGAACATTATTGGGAGAAGGTCAGGATATGTATTGGTAGTATTTTACTTAATCTGGGTGATAAGTACTCAGGTATTGGTTTTATTATATTTTAATTTACCTATATATACCTATATATATAATATATCATACATCATCTTTCATCTGTATGAAATATTTCTTAATAAAGAGTGAAGGAAAAAAGCAAAGGTAGGCTAGTGTCTACTTGTTCGGCTATTACTCTTAATTTCGTTCTCTGGATATAAAACTGCCAGCCAGTTTGTGGAAACCTAATTGCAGTGTCCCTTGGTGTTTATCCCCCTCCAGTCCACAGACATCTCACCCATGGGTCTGATACGAGATTGAATTGAAAGTTTCCCAGCAGAATTAGGAAAAAAAAAGCATATTCACTGCTTCAGTGATTTAATCAACTTTGAAGCTATTGAGAGGGATTAGAATATATAAAGATAAGGATGAAAAGATATGATTATTGCCAAAGCAGATTATATCTTCCAAAGAAGATAAAGACAACAATTTCCACGTTGATTGTATCTTGTCTCCCCACTATAACAAGTCAAGTTCTTTACATGGTTACTTTCTCATCCTTTGTTTCCTGACCTCAAAGAGGTGTGGGGTCCCCACGCATGCTCCCACAGCAAACACTCCTCATCATGTGTATAATGACAACTGTCCATCCGTGTCTCTCCTACTACACTAGTTCACCAAGGAAAGGACCTAAGTTTTTTCATTATTTGAGTCCTTGTTCCTGGTTCAGTGCCTCAAGTGTTGGTATCAGACTAGTTCCAGATGTCAGCTCTGCTGCACTGTGAAAGATTCCTACCTTCTCTGTGCTTTAATTTCCTCAGTGATAAAGGGGAATAATAACAGTATAATGCCAGGATATGAGGATTAATGAAATGACACATCAAAATCAGTTATCACATGGTCTGGTATAAAATATAAGCTAAATGAATATAGAAATTATTACTTACTCTTAACATTTGGTGATAAAGAGCAAGTTTAGCTGAAAGAAAATACTTGTTTCAATATGAATCTGAGTGATTCAAATGTCTGTTTTTTTCAAATGTCTGTTTGCCATTTGCATTTCTTCTTTGGAGAAGTGTCTTTTAAGTTCTTCTGCCCATTTTTGACTGGATTTTTTGCTTTGTTTTTGTTGAGTTGTGTGAGTTCTTTGTAGATTTTTGTGATCAGACCCTTGTCTGTTGTATGAAGTGCAAATAAAGCTATCACTATTTGCAGATGATATGATAATATACATAGAGAACCTGAAAAACTCCACAGAAAAATCTAATCAAAATAATCAATCAATTTAGTAAAGTAGCAGGATACAAAATCAACACACACAAATCAGTAGCTTTCCTATATGCAAATAACCGATCTGAAGAAGAGGAAATCAAGATAACCACCCCTTTTACAATCGAAACAAAAAAAAATCAAATACCTGGGAATAAACCTAACAAAAGAGGTAAAGGACCTATACAATGAAAACTATAAAACACTATTAAAAGAAATAGAGGAAGACGCAAAGAAATGGAGAGATATCCCCTGCTCATGGATTAGAAGAATTAATATTATCAAAATGGCCATACTACTGAAAGCAATTTATAGATTCAACGCTATTCCAATAAAAATCTCAATGACTTTTTTCAAAGAGAGAGAATGAATACTGATGAAGTTCATATGGAACCACAAAAAACATCTAATAGCCAAAGTCCTCCTCACCAAAAAGAAGGAGAATGGAGGTATCATCCTCCCAGACTTCAAACTATACCGTAAAGCCATAACAATTAAAACTGCATGGTACTGGAACAAAAAAAGACACACAGACCAATGGAATTGAATAGAAAACCCAGAATCAACCCACATATATATGGACAGCTAATCTTTGACAAAGGTGCAAAGAACATGCAATGGAACAAGGACAGTTTGTTCAACAAATGGTGCTGGGAAAACTGGACGATTACCTACAGAAAAATGAAACTAGGCGACTACCTCATAGCATGCACAAAAACCAATTCAAAATGGATAAGAGACTTGGGCATATGACCCCAAACCATAAAATATGTAGAAGAAAACATAGGCAAAACACTACATGACATACACCTTAGTAACATTTTTAAAGACACATCCCCCAAAGCAAAGATAGTGAAGAAAAGATAAACAGCTGGGATTACATCAAACCAAAAAGCTTCTGTACAGCAAAAGAGACATTCTGTACACCAAAACAAATAGACAGCCCACTGACTGGGAGAAAATATTTGCACTTCATATAACAGACAAGGGTCTGATCACAAAAATCTACAAAGAACTCACACAACTCAACAAAAACAAAGCAAAAAATCCAGTCAAAAATGGGCAGAAGAACTTAAAAGACACTTCTCCAAAGAAGAAGTGCAAATGGCAAACAGACATTTGAGAAAATGTTCAACATCCCTCATAATCAGGAAAATGCAAATAAAAATACAATGAGATACCACCTTACACCAACAAGAATGGCACACATTAGGGCCTCCCTGGTGGCGCAACTGGTTAAGCACAGTGCTGTGGAGCTGTCCGGAGCCACGGAGCCACTGCAGCGTGAGCTCGATCCCCAACCAGGAAGCTTCCCACATGGCACGGCAGACCTCTTCTGTCTTGCCTGCTGCTCCACTCAGCAGTGTACTTCCTGTTCTGCTCCCCACTCTGTCTCCAGTGAACCCTCTAACTGCCCCACACCTCTGGCCTGCACCCTAGCATTGTATGTATAAATAAATTAAAAAACAAAAAACATGGAGTTCACATAGCCGAAAGGTATACTGAGATTCTGCAGTCAACAGACGCAGAGCTTGTCGCAGTTCAGCGTCCACACTGGCTGCTGAAAGGGATACAGCCTAGGAGGCAAAACTCTGAAAAGTCAGAGCCCCCCCCCTCACCGTTTAAAAAAAAAAAAGAATGGCACACATTAAAAAAAACAAAAAACAACAAATGTTGGCGAGGATGTGGAGAAAAAGGAACGCTCCTACACTGTTGGTGAGACTGCAAACTGGTCTAACCTCTATGGAATAATTACTCTCTTTTGAGGAGAGAATTCCTAAGGTTTTCTATTGCCTATGAAATAAACCTATGAGGCATTATAGAATTGTAAAAGGTTTGTGTGACAGACTATAACATGCAAACTTAATTTACTATAGAATTTGTGGACTCAATAGTTCTAAGTTTAAAAATATTTAAAGAGGATTAGATGTATTGAAGCAAATGCTTTTTGAAAGAGTGGTTTAAAGAAAATCCAAAGTGGGATTTCAAATAGACATTTATGTCGATGAATTTTATTAACAGCTCATTCTAATTGTAACATGACATTGTAATATGAATATAAAAACATGTAGAAATTTTTATTTTAAGAGATAAAAGGCAAAAATAGTGGGTGATAGGATAAAAAATATAAAACATATGGACATTACATATTCTAGTATTATGTCTAGTATGCACAGCATCTAAATAAAAAAAATCCCTATTATAAAGTTATAATTCTTGAAAAATAGCAATTAAAGAATTTTGAAATCTAATACCGACTGCCCAAGCTTGGATACCTCAACTCCCTAGTCAGTTTTTCTGTAGAAAAGGAATTTTCCATTTCACAAGTAGGCCAGAAATTGAATCTACTTTTAGAGGAAATTCTCAGGAACAAAAGACCTCAAAAGTATTGCTATTTTAAATCTAACACAACCTGATATTATTTCCTCCATACTTTTTTGTTAGTGACCAGTATTTCTAACTGCCAGTATTCCAGACAGGACAAATTTGAAGCAATATAGCAATTTCTCAATTGCTGTTTTAATGACAGACATAATGTAGCCCAAATAATCTCATTTTACAGATAATTCATTTGAGGTCCAGGAGGTTAAAACACTTAATAAGCAAGTTAATCAAGCTCATTCTTGTTTAATTAAAGACAAATATGGAGCCAGAACCCAAGTCTCCAAATAACTCAAAAAGACAGAAATATTAGTCACAGTGTGGAAATTATTAAGTAGCAACAGCTTGAAGATGACACTGAATTTCTTAGACCTTTCACAACACAGAGCGCAGACAGGCAACTATCCGGAAGACATTTCGGAAGATGTCTTAGTAGATCCTTTTTTAGTTTTCCTAGCTAGTATTACCGTCAGCCTGTCCATGTGCAGCAGGGCATTTCAGTGAGGCCAGAGGGGAAAAAATGCCTTCAGAGAGATTCCCTCTTTGTTTTTTGTTTGGAGGCCTAAAATTTGAAATGAGTAGTAGGGAGTACCCTGCCTTTGTTGAAAACACATTCAAGCCCCAAAAATAATGTCCCGGAGAGCAATAAATTCACGTGTCTTTCCCCTTTGTTACTTTGCCTTGTTACACTATTTCTCTTTCATGATTCACAATAAAAGTTCTTTTTGAACCATTTTGTGGTGAGTGGACCTAGGAAACAATACAATCAGTGTCCACAACACGACAAAAGATAGCAAACACCTCTGAAGGAAAAGAAGAGCTACTCAGGGCAAGGTCTTCAGCAACCCCCGCCCACCCCTCCCCAGCCCGCCCACCCCTCCCCAGCCCGCCGAATTGAGGTTCGCCCACAAATGAGAGCGAATTGGTTTCCTCCATTCTGTAAAACTCTGGACATTCATTCCACCCAAACTGTGAAACTTGAGCCTCGTGTCCAGATCTTTCCTCTTTCTTATTATAAAATGAAAAGGGAAGTTATTGG
Source organism: Scalopus aquaticus (assembly GCA_004024925.1). NCBI lineage: Eukaryota > Metazoa > Chordata > Mammalia > Eulipotyphla > Talpidae > Scalopus > Scalopus aquaticus. Next base: position 6,256 of record PVIJ01014132.1, on the reverse strand, counting down.
GAGGAAAAGTTATTTTTAAAAAGAAGAAACGGTTGTCTGAAAGATTTAAGGGAAGGAAACAGATGCATCGGACCTCTCAATTCTTCCCCACATCCTGCATTTAATACACAGTGCCCTCCTCAAGACCCTGGAATCTGAGTCCATCAGGTTGGGGCTCCTGGACCTGCCGGACAGGTGAGGGTTCACATGGGCTCCTCTCTGAACTTAGAGCAATTCTCTGGGCAGGAAATCATTCAAACCCGATAAGGCAGCACGAGGGCCAAGCTAGCCTGAGGCCCAACCTTCGGCGGCGCTGGGTCAAGTGCGGAGGTCCGGTCGCGCTGTGGACGCGGGAGTCGCTCCCTGGGGCACCAGTGCGGGGGGATAGGGGCGCGCGTTCAGCCGGCAGCGCCGGGAACCGGTCGGGCCTCGGGGCCGCCGGCGGGACACAGCCCCGAGGGTCTCGGGTGGCAGCGCTCAGCGTCCCGGGCCGGCTGGCACCGCTTACCTTGACTGCTCTGCGGGGACGCAGGTGGACTCGGCGGGGACGCGATGGGCGTGGGCCACCGGCCGGGCAGGCGACGGGGTGCGCTGGGCTCCTGCCGGGCTCGGGGCCGCGGCTGGGGAGGAAGTGCTGTCAGCTCAGCGCTGCCCACGTAGCAAGCGACGTGGAGCCTCCGCCACGCAGCTTCTCATCGACGGCGAGAAGGGCGCCTGCTTGGGGACACGCGCGCACAGAAACAGGGCTGAAGATTCCCGAAACTCGGGGCCCCTTTGCCAACACAGCCAGCCTGTGTCTTAATCCTCCTATAAGCCCCCGCTCCACACCGCCACCTTGCAGAAAAAAAAACTTTCAAAAAATTCTGAAAACTTGTGTTCTCTCTCATCGCTCCCGTACCCGCGTCACTCACCCCTTTCGGAAGCGTCCACTGGAGGATTTTTTGTCACCGGGATATATTCATGGCCAAGAAACTTGGGGACAGATGATGGCTCCACAAAAGCCAGAAAACCCGATTTTGCAATGATCTTCCTAAGTGTTTACTTCAGCCCTTTCTGAGCTTCCTCTTTCGCCATTGCGCAAAGCCTGAAGGCGCAGGACCGCGGCCCTCTCTCAGGGGTCTCGGCCAGATTGTGCAGCGGAGAGGAGTGGCGAGGGCCTGTCGTCGTCCTGCCCCTGTGGGACTCCACCAGCTCTGGGAGTTAGGGGGCCTCTGAGGAGCCAGGGGCGGGGGTGGGGATGGGGAAGGGCGCGATCTGGTGAGGCCATTTCTCAACTATCAGATTGGCACACTCTCCCCAAAATTTAGACATGCGGTTGGCGGGTGAGGCTACGGTCTGTCACACATCGCTGGTGGAAAGAATACAAAATGGCGTGAACCCTGTGGAACGGAACTAAGCAGTGTCTATTTAGCTTACCTATGCAATTAGCCTTTGACCCAGAGATTCCACTTCTAACACTGTAGCATAAAGATAATAGTGATGAAAGAAGTAATTCATATGCACAAGGGCATTCTTGACCACACGTTTTGTAATAGCAAAGGACTGCCTGGAAACAAGTCACTGTAGGGAGTGCAGTCGCCTGAGGGAAAGTTTGGGGGAATCTGAAATTACAGAAGTTAAAATCAGTTACAATTTGCAAATGTGGTTGAATTAATCTCCTTTTGTCCTCTTCAGCTGTGTTTTCAAGGGTTGATATGTAGGAATGCTGGTGGAGACATAAAGCTATAAGCTAGACATACAGCTTAATTAGTTTCAGATATGTCAGTCATTCGTTTAATGAGAAACTAGTAAGCTCTCTCTTTTTTAAGAACAATGAAAACAGTAGTGAAGAAAACAATTCCCAATCTCATGAATAGCATATTCTAGTTGGGAGAAAATAGGTAATCAAATTAATATTTAACATGCAAACAACTATTTTTAGGGAAACTAGAAGGTAAGGGAGCGAGAGTAATGGGAGTGAAGTTGAAGTCACCATATCAATTAGTGGCATCAAGGAAGATCTACCTGATAAGTGACTTTTGAGCCAGATCTAAATGACAGGAGAGACTATTCCATGCAGCTTTTCAGATGAGGGTATTCCAGGCAGAACAGGCCTGAGTCAGGAGGGCACTTGACAATTGAAAGGAAGTTGGTGTTCGTGGAGCAGGGTCAGGGGAGAAAGATGAGGTGAGATCAAGGAGGAAACAATGACCAGGTCATTGGGGCCTTTCTAGCTTTGGTAGGGGTTTTGCTGTGAGTGACACTTTGGAAGGATCTGAATAAAGTAATAGTGTTGTACAGACAGTGAATTCAAGAAATGGAATAAAGTGACTTTCAAGGTAGAGGAAAAGTGCTCAGGGAGTACTTCTTTACAAAGTAATGAAGCAGGGAGAGACTTGGAAAGACATTCCAAGAGAAGGAAGAACAAGAAAAGGTCTTGAGGAAGGAAAGTGAAAGTAAGCAAAAAGGCAGTTGTGACTAGAACGCAGCTAACGTGTGGGGCAGTACTAGGGTATAGGGACAGATTGGGGGATAGAGAGCAAGTCAAGAAGTCTTGTGACAGCCTGGGAGACTTTGAATTTCATCCTAATTGCAATGGGGAATATTGAAAGGTTCTTCACAAGTGAGTATATGATTTGACTGATGTTATATGGTGTCATGTTAGTCAGTGATTGGAAAATTGATTTGAATGGGGCAAGAGAAAAAACAGTGAGATCACTTGGCTGTGGGAATGGCCCAAAGGAAAGATGCTGGTGGCTTTAGTTAGGATTCTAATAGTGGGATTGGTGAGAAGAGTTAGGATTCAAGACACAGTTTCAAAGCAGAACAGACAGCCTTTGCTGGTGAATGGAGGGGTGTGAAAGTGTTAGAATCATGAGGAATTGAATGGAAACCAGTGTGACCAGAGTGATGGCAAGCTCTGGAGTGAGGCAAGTCTAGAAAGAGAAAGAAGAGGAGGGACAAACTATGTAGCAACATGTGGACCCCATCAGTGATTATTGTCACATCCTAAAAGCAATGGGGTTGTGTTCAATAATATTTTGTGTTGGGGGATTTATGTTTTAGAAAAATCTCTCTGGCTATAGTTGGGGAATTGAGCAGATAAGGAAAAAAGAATGAGTGCAGGAGGATTTCTGAGTAAGGCTGGGAAAGGAATAATGATTGGACTAGGTTGGTGGTAGTGAAAATGGAAAGAGATGGATGGACCTAAGAGTGGTCTGGAAGGCAACTGACAGGTGGTTGTGATAACTGGATGTGGCAGAGTGAAGGAGGAGGAGCCAAGGGTGGCTCCTAAGAATCAGGTTGGGATAATGATGGGTGGCACTGCTGCTTGTTGTCATGAGGAGCCCCAAAAGAGGACTATACTCGGGGGAGAGAAGACAGCGAATTTTCTTATTAGCAAGTTGAGCTTGATAATCCTTTGAAACACCAAAGTGGAGACTTGAAGTTGTCTTTAAGGACTGATGCTCCGAGGAGAGGTGGAGTTCAAGATAAGCAGTTTGAGAAATCTGCACATAGGTGGCCACTGGTTGCGTAGAAAGAGTGGGTGGGATGAGGAAAAAATGCCCAAGGAAACCAAGAAACTCTAAAGGGGCTGGGAGGAAAACCAGGAGAAAGGAGTGTTGTGGACAAGAGTGGGAGGGAGTGGTCAGCCATGTCTGGAGATATTGGCAGGAATATAAGATGAAGATCAAGACTTGGGCCTTGACTTTAGCAGTGTTAATGTCCTCAGAGATCTATTTTAACAGCATTATGGACTGGAGGCCAAAGTGAGTTGGGGAGTGAATAAAGAAGGGGTAAAGAAATGAGATAGCGAGCAAGATAACTCTTTTGAGTAGTTTCCCCATGAAGAGAAAGCACATATGGAATTGAAGGAGCCTATTTTTAATGGTCTTCAAATAGAAAGAAACAAGGAATTAAGTATTAAAGAGAATGGAGATCATTGATGGTGAAAAATTCTTTAGTCAAAGCACAGATAAATGAGTTGGACTTTGATAAGAGAACTGAGACTGCCTCTATTTTACCAGAAAGGAAGGAGGGTGGATTTAGATTAGATTAGGATTTTCTTCTTTTTGATAGCTGTAAGACAAGAAAGTTCTACTCTAAAGCCTTAATTTCTTTGTAATGGAAAAATAAAAGTTCTCTGCTGAGGGTGAGAAGATTACTCATCAATAGGGGAAGTGCTTACATTTGTAATATTAAAGTTTGCAATGTTAAATATGATATACAGGGAAGAATCATTGCTTCAGATTTTTCATAACTGAACATTTTGTTGTTGGAAATCACCTGAAACACAAATGAGAGAAAACTCAAAGTTGCACGAGAAGAAATACTAAAAAAAAAATTTCCAGAAGCTCTTGTTCATACCATAGGCCAATAAATATATGTATGAATGTCGCGCGCTTGACCAGCAAGGACGACACGGGGCAGCAATCTTTCAGCAAACCTGCAGTTTTATTCTCCTATTCTTCTCCCCCTCCGGGATCCCTCTACATTTATACATTTAGCGAGCCAATCACCATAAAGGTCAGGTCTCACGTAGCCAATCATGGTAAATGTCAGCGCAAGTGTCCAATCCGCACTCTGCCCACGTGCACACCCCAGCGCACAAGCGGAGGCACGAGGTGTCCATGCCCTCAGCAGCTGCCGGGTGGGGATTTCTGCGGCTGGGTGGTGCGGCCCAGGCGCGCTCCCGACAGCTCCCCCTTTTTGTAATTATAAAAATGCGACCATGCCTGTCTTAGGTTGTCTGTGCCTGTAACGCCCATTTACCCGTCATCGGAGACCTCCTCATCACCTGGAGAGGGTTCCTGTCTTAGGTTGTGGGAGCCAGGACAGATCTTACCCGTCTTTGGCTACTGGCCGAGCAAGCTGAGCCAAACATGGGGCGAGCCGTCCTGTAATGCCAGGGCAAACACGGCCTGTGTAAGGAGCACGCGGTCGCGCCGTTGCTGGGCACGTAGGCGCGTAAGCCGCCGGAGGACCCAGGCACCAAACAACAGGCCCAACAGACCGAGGACGCCCAGGTCGGACCACTGCTTGAGGAAGGACAGGGAGCTACGGACGAACGTGAGCCAATTGTTGACCGACCCAAGGGATACCTTGGTGGCGTTAATGGACAGAACTTGGGTGCGCAACTGAAGCGTTAGATTGTAAAATCTGAAAGACCAGGACCCATTGAGTGAAGCCCCCAACTCTTTAGAGAGATTGGCCGCCAAAGTAAGGTTATGGTACCGGATGGGTGTTATACAGAGCCCCGGGAGGTTGTGGATACGCCCAACCGCCGCCAAAAAGGCCAAAATGTCCACTTGTTCTTGAAGTAGGTCAACCCTCTGGTTGACTAGCAGAATTCCCGCGTGCAAGTGTCCATTAATGTCCGCTTGTGTTGCCATGGCCGTGGCCACCTGGCTGGTAATGTTGTTGAGTGCGACGGCAGTTGTACAGATTGAGTCAATGCCACTGCAGCTGCAGCGGCAGCGGCGGCTGCTACAGCTATAGCTGCAATGACGGCTGCAGTTATCCCGAAGTCACAGCGCGGCCGGAGAAGTATCCCGAACCCTGACCAGCATCGGTAGGTAGGTCGAGGAGGCGAACTATTATGGCACTGTCTCCGTCGCATACTCCACAGTTGTAGTTCCTGAGTCTTCACAGTTCTTCCCAGAAGGAGGACAAGCCATACGCACCAGACATTCCGGGACCCATATCGGGACTTCAGCATCCTGGGGAAAAACACAGACAGAACCTCAGTGCCATCTCAGCACCGGGTCGGGACCTTTCCAGGTCCCCGTAAGAACATCCCTCCACTGCCTAGCATAGCACCGCGGACAGGTGCAATCTTCTGTCTTCCAACACGGTTCAAGTTTTGGGTTGTATTCATACGGTGGAGCAGAGGCTCCAGGAGGTTCCCATGGCGGGCCCCGGGCTCCGGCCCTTTTTTCCTCCTTGGCCAACTGTAATTGGGCGAGCAATTTTTCCAACGCCATTTCTTGTTTAAGGAGTCGGTGGTCTAGGGAGCCATCAGGCTCACCTGAACCAGCGGCACCGTCTGCCCTTTCTACCTCTTGGTCACTATCCTCACTATCCGAGGTACCTGATGTCTGAGAGCCCTTTACCGACTCCTGTTTTACCTCCTCCAAGAGTTGTTTTCCCGAGTCTAGGGGCTCCTTCAAACGGGGAGTGGGAAGTACGAGGCAAGTTTTTACTAGGGCCCATACTGCTTGTATTCCAGGTTGAACACCAGGCTGGTCATTAAGACACCTGCCCAGGTGCTCCCACTGAGGGATATTTAACAGCCCTT
>PVIJ01014131.1:0-42144 GCA_004024925.1 Scalopus aquaticus | reverse complement strand
GCGGCAAGAGGGTTCACCAGAGACAGAGCGGGTAGCAGAACAGGCAGATCAGAAATACACTGCTGAGGGGAGCAGCGGGCGAGGAAGGAGAGGTCTGCCACGCCATGCGGGATTCTCCCTGGCCGGGCGTCGAACTCGCGTCGCCGCTGCCGACAGCTCCACAGCGCAGCGCTTAACCGCTGCGCCACCAGGGAGGCCCAAATTCTTCTGGTTTCTTTCTTGACCTACATCTGGGCTCAACTGTCCTTACCCAAGGTAATCTGGTTAAAAATGAGAACAGAGTTTCCTGAGGGAAAAGCGGATGCCTAAAGAAAATGGAAGTTCTATTAGGGAAGACATGAGTGGGGGCAGGTTGCTGAGGGGGCAGATGGCTGCTGAGTTGGCAAACAGGGTCCAGCATCTGGGAACTGAGGCAGAGATCAATTTAGCTTTCCTTAAAATGCCGTTAGGAAGACAGAATAAAAGGCAGTCGACTAAAATTAAATAGTGAAAAGAAACAGGTAAATTAAGCAAATTGGTCGTTGACTGAATTGTCTTTCAGCAAATTAACCCAGAACGGACATAATTGGTAATAAAGAAGGAATGGAATTTAACAAAGATTTAGTAATTGTCCCTGGGGGCTGACCTGCCAATTGCAAATGTGCAAGCACTGGATGTTACTGTAAACAAGCCTTTTAAAGATCACTTTTAAAGCAATACAGTGAGTGGTGAGAGGCTGGAAATCATAAATACATACTCACAGGGAAAATGAAAATAAAACAACAACAACAACAACAACAAAAATCCTAATGTTTCATAAATGGGTTTGAGGGGCTTAGGATAAATTTCCAGTGACAGCTTCATGAATGATTCAAAACATGCTGTATCTCAAACAACTTAGAGAGAAGTGAAGGTGACATGCGTCGCAAAACTGCATTAGAGAATTCAAAAAGTGGCTTTCGTGATGATGAAGACATGATGTCAGAGATGAAACTGAAGAGCATGGGGGGAAATGAAAGTGAAAATAAGACATGCCCTCCGTTCACTTTCTGCTCTATACTGTGACTTTTAAACAGGCAGTAGACTGAAATTAAATATAATAACTGGGCTGTGAATGCATCATCTGTGTCTCCTAAAGTTTACTGACTGGTGTTTGAAAAAATGTCTAGATCATCTCATTGAGAAAAGAGAAGAGCAGGGTCGCTTTATAGAGGTTTGCTTCTATGCGTCACAGCACGTGCGGAGCTGCAGACCCACAGTCACATGGGCCCGTAGGACAAAGCAAGTGATGTGACCTTGAGAGGGAGGAGACTGCTCTGAAGAAGCACGACTTCCACTGCCGGCAGGATAAAGGTGAGTAAGAGCAGCGGACAGGGTGTTCCAGATAAAGTCTGAAGCAGGAAGCAGGCGGTGGGTTACCCAAGGGGAATACAAAATGTAAAAGATATAAATAACAATAAATAAATATATATATATATATATATTTTTTTTTTTTTTTAAATGTCTGAAGCAGGTGGAGAGGCCCGGGGCAGCAGCAGATGCAGCGAGGGGGAGTGGAGAAAAGAGTTGTGGCTAGAACATTGGGAACAAGGGGAAGCGCGGAGCAGTGTGGGTGGGGTCAGTTGAGGTGCAGACAGTGCAGAGTCCTGAAAAGAGGCCAATCATTTTGTTTTCATCTACAAGTAAAAGGAAACCAATAGAGAGGGGGCAGAATCTGGGCCCAAATAAGAGGTTCGGGCATCATAGTCGATCTCCGCCAAATCCCTGATCACACAGGTCCTGGACGCTGAGGAAAGGAGTTAATGGTATTTGGTTTGGTTTTGCTCAAATGTAGTGAGAAGTCATTGGAAGGTCATAAATACTAACAGAGAAATGATGGGCCCCGTAAGACAGTCATCTAGTTAGAGGAATAAACAGCAAGCAAAGGGGCAAGAAATTCAGAATGGAGGGTGACGGGAGGGTTCCGACCTTGGTCCCGTATCATAGCGGACACTTGGTCACAGCGGCAGCCGCGGAAACGAAAACCAGCACGTGCACTGATGAGAGTGAGGTTTCAAAGATGCCTCCTGGGTTTCTGCATTGCCAGAATGTTGGTGCATTTCACTGAGCTTGGTACTGTGGGGAGAGAATCAGCTTTGGGGTAGAGAAAATCAAAAGACAGGCCGGAACACAAAGGAGGTGGGGTGAGACTTCCCTGCTTTGCACCTTTCTTTAAGTGGCAAAATGGACAATATCATCTTAATGTCCTATATTTACAGGCATGGAAACTTTGTTTTTCTGCATGTTGCAAGAACAAAGGAACATTCCAGAACACATTACAGATTCATGGGAGATGGAATTTGGATTGTCACCTGGCCTCTTCTGGAAGGAGGCAATTCCAGCGTGGAATGGAAGAGCTGGGGTGACCATCTGAAGGTGCTCAGCTGGACACCCATGGATCAAGATGGTAACCCTGGAGCCCAGATGCAGGAAAGGCTTGAGAGATTCCTATCACTGTGTTTTATCAGAGATGACCCTCCAACACCTGATGATATACCCAACACCTAATGATCGTAAAAGACAGTATCTTTTTTCATAGAGAAGGGTGATTTTGATAAAGAAACTTGGTCCACAAGAGGGAAGGTTCCATGTTTGTTAGCTATCCCGATACCCCCGTGCGGTTCAATATTTCGTAGATGGTACCTTGGGAGCAGATGGAGAACGTCTTTGTCTACAGTGCTGGAGCCGCAGGGCGGGCAGCCAGCATTAACACCAGGGACCGACACCCATTCAGAAGCCCAGGCTAAGTCAGTCACACAGAGCTCAGCGGACAGCTCCCAACAGGGGCAACACATGAATGTGCATAAATGCTATTTTGTGCGGGAGATGGAAGGGAGACTGCATCTCTGATCCAGTCAGCACACAGGGAGTTAAGTGCACTGGTCCATCTACTCTAATATGTGGTTAGCAAGTGTCAAGAAGGTCACCATGGATACATCTGGCTGCATCTGCCTGAGTTATTTGTATTGAACAGATTGCTACAGGGTGTTTCCTCCCCCACCCCCCGGCTCTCATTATGTGTGTGTAATGCCAATTAAATAACAGGAATGAAAATTAAAAAGGAAAATATCTGCCCCTGCTGGGTTTAATCTCATTAGTGCAAAGTCAAATGATTAGTCCTAAAAAAGGACTCCAACAGGCAGCAAAGACAACATTAAAGTTGCAAATGTCTTCTGCATCACAGAGAAAAAAAAATGAATCCAAATGGAAGACCCCAGAGCCATTCCAGAAATAAGACCCTGCTATGGCTTGAGGAGCAGGGCATCTCCACCTCCGTGAACAGCGGGGGAACTTACCCTAACATATCCCAACTTGCACCGCAAAACCTAAAATGACCACAGCAGACGTCTAAGGTCAGGCAACCCCTTTCCCTGGATTGATTGTGAAACCTGGTAGGTGCTAGTTTCTAGTGCTTGAAGGCTTACATAATCTTCGAGCATCAGCCCTTTTACTAATTAACCAAACCAACCAGCTGTAAATCTGCCAGCAGCACCGGGTGGTACTCAGAGAAAGATGCAGACTGGAAGGGTCTGTCCAATGGAGGCCTCGGGTGCCTTTCAGATGAAGGGCTTGAGCTGCTTGGAAACGTGTCAGCAGGCAGCGAGGCCTTGGCTGAGCCTCAGGTGGGATGCCAATTTGCCCTTCCTTCAGAAAGTTTAAGAAATGTCAGCTGTAGCTGTTTTGAATCAAGAGGACACCAGACGAGATTTGGGATGGCTGGCTTTGCAAAAAAAGGGTGAAGGCCAGAAGACTTTCCACAGAGATGTGCTGACAAGGAGGTTTACTCTCAAAGGGCTCTTATACTTTCTCCCATTTTACCTGCACCCAGAGAAGCAGAGAAAACAAGAAGCACACCAATATTTCAGGTGGAGTGAGCCTCAACTGTACTAACCATCTCGAATTAATTGTCCCACTGCATTCACCAGTCCAAGGGAGCCAGACACGCACATTGATCTAGAGAGAATTTCATCTGGGATAAGGCATGGACACCAGGCCCTTGCATGGTGCTGAGAAATCAATTATTTTGTCTACCCAGGATTGGAAAACTTGGCTATTTCCTCAGTCCCTGAACTGCCAAAAATAATGAAAAAACATGGAAATCATCAGTCCCAGGTACCTGGGGACCTCTCCTAGCATCATCGCAAGGATTCAGTGAACAACGGAAACGGAAGACCCACAGTGCATACCGGTCCACCTCCCCTGTTTGAGAGCCTTGAGAAAGGATATGAGAAAAATTGCAAGGAATCAAGAAAGAAGATCAAGATATGCCCTGACTGGGAAATAGAGGAGACCCAGAGGCACCTCATAGAATGGACCCAAGCAGCAATGGACAGGGCCTCAGACACCCTTGGGCCGGCCCCACAGAGGAGCACCTGGGCAGCAGAACTCAAATCTAAACCTTGGGCTGCCTCATCCAACGTTCTCCTCAGGGCCCAACACAATTTACAATCAAAGAAATAGGTCTTTGCGTTCTACACCCAAAAGGCAGTGTACTTCTAGGAAATAATATCTACATCTTGACCAACTGTGAGGGCAAAAGGAACAAACCAGCACCTGTAAACAATGCCATGTGGAGTGGCCAGTGCACACGGCTGAAGCACTGTCAGGAGGACCCCATGTGGGAGTCACATCACTGGCGCCCCCTCACCCCCAGAAAAATGTGACGGCTGGTAGCAATCCATACAGTGTTTCCCAACATTTCCTGTTTTCTGTGCTCTGGACTTCCTAGACCAGTTCTAATTGTCAATTCCATAGCATAACAATTCCCTGGAGATCTTGCCAGAGTAGTGTTTTGCTAGAAAGGCCTTGATATTGGGCCAGATGGTAGGTGAAGGCAAGAGGCTTCCCCTGGGCAGGTCTGACCTTGGGGAAACCTCACCCTGACCTCAGTGAAGAGATGGCACCTGGGCTTCATGGCTGCTCAAGAGTGTAAAGTAGAGTAAGCCCTGAGATACTGCCCAAACATATGCTTCTGCACACACTCATGTCTCCCCACACACTGCTAGAAAGAATTTCTTTGTTTCTCATGATAACTAACAACACAATACTAGATTTATAAGTTTTCTTTTTAAGAAATAAAGTTCACTTCTCCCTCTTTCCATATTCTGATAGTGATCTGTTTCATTCCATGCATGTCTGTACACTTTTACTTCATCTGCACGTCTCCTGAAGTAGTCATTCATGGAAACTATCAAATTGGCCCATCAGCAGAATGGATAAACCATGTTGTATCATAAATATATATACATATATATATTTCGACATCTACTGCCTTAGTTTATGCAAAGGAACAAGAACAAGGAAAAAAAAAAACTAATAGCTAAGGTGTTCAGACTTATTAGAAGCGGCCTAGCAGTTACATTCTTCCCTAAATAAATATTGATCCTTCCCTCTCCCAGCTCATACAAATGCATGGTCACTTGCCTACCCTGGAATTAAAGTGACCTCAAGGTAGCCAATGTGAATAACACTGTTTATTGCTCTGGTGACTGTCAGAGAATGAAAACAGCAAAGGAACAGAGCCAAATGAGGTTGGGACTGACTGGAGAGGAACAAGGAGTGTGAAGCACTGGATTCCCCAAGAACTGGGGTGGGGACAGAGGGCAGAATGGTGGGCAGGGTCTTCAACATCCAGTCTTTCCCTGGTGGGTGTAAAACTAGCAGAATCCACAAGCCGGGCCTCCCTGGTGGCGCAGCGGTTAAGCGCTGCGCTGTGGAGCTATCGGCAGCGGTGACGCGAGTTTGACACCCGGCCGGGGAGAATCCCACATGGCGCAGCAGACCTCTCCTGCCTCGCCCGCTGCTCCCCTCAGCAGTGTATTTCTGATCTGCCTGTTCTGCTCCCCACTCTGTCTCTGGTGGACCCTCTCGCCGCCCCATGCCTCTGGCCTGTATCCCAACTTGTATGTATAAATAAAATAAATAAATAAATCTTAAAAAAAAAAAAAAGAATCCACAAGCCCCGGGGAAGGATGAAGGACAGTCAAAGGCCCTTCTCCAGTCAGTCTCTAGGACTGATTCAGCATGAATTCAGCTGCCATCTTTCCTTCTCCTTTGTTGGGCTGTCCTATTCTGGGCATTTTGGGATAGGTAGTATTTTTTACCAGGTGAAACTGAGAGATATTCACCTTCTTCTTAAATTTTGTTTTGGGCTGTTTTACAACACAGTACACAAAAGTTTCTGTTGGATCTATTCTGGTATCTGGCATAGAGAAAATTTACCATGTGTTGCTTTCTGATTAGAAATAGAAATTCTGAAGGTAAGTGAATATTTTTCTCCCTTGCACGTAGCAGAGGCTAAGGAAATGTTGACAGTCCAGATGGAATGGAAGGTAGGTCTTGTACCAGAATAATCTGACATCAGTTCAGTTCCCAGCTATGTGAACCCAAGGAGGACGCTTTAGGCTGTGTATTAGATTTTTCAATAGAAATTCCACACTCAGCAAACTCGCCACAGATTTGCCTCCAACAAGAAAATGATTGTGTCACATTTGTTCAGCCAAGTGGTAGCAGCAAACAATGAGGTCTCTGTATACAACTGGGAAAAGATTCCCCAGGAAATGCCAAGGCAGCTGGAGGGTTTAGTCCTCTCATCAACACTTTGAATCCTTTTCAGAAATAGGGAATAAATTATAGTCAAGGTATACAAAGGGAAATTTATCCAACATGTAGTATTTGAGAAAAAAGGAGCAATCTTGGGAATTAACCTAGGCCTTCACATAAGGAATCGTAATCATTCCCTGGCCACTAAAAATGTTTCAGGGGTGACACACTAAGTTATAATCTCTGGTGGCCCTCAGCATGAAACAATAGCAAATGGTCAGGGTCGAGAGCAATCCAAATGCAAGATCTTTTTGACCACTTGCTCTAAGGGAGGAATACTTGGGACTATTTCCAACACATGGTAAACATGTACTGGATAGACAAGGTGAGTTGTTATTAATTTATTTAATTCTTACAACTTTATGAGGAGGACTTTTAAAGGCACAGAGAGGTTAAGGAACTTCACCTGGAACACCAAAATAATAAGTCTCAGAGCTAGGATTCAAAGCCAACCTGGTAGGCCAGAGGTATGCTTTGATCTACTCTAAGTCTGGGGGTCATTTGGCAAAGCAAACTTGCATTTAGAATCCTGTTTAGTACATAGGATCCTGCTTATTGCTCTAAAGCAACCCCTTCTGTGAATAAACTTGGAGTAACTTAAAAGAAACTGCTTTTAAAAAAAAAATCGTATTTGCTAGTCCTGTTTATTCTTCCCAAGAGTACCATCTTCAGGAAGAGGAATAGTGGAAATAACCGTCTATCAGACACCTGAAGCAATCACACCTCAGAATGTAACACTATTAAACAATCTCAAGGCCGGTTATATCCCAGCATTTAATGTCTCCTTACCAGCAACTTTAGTCTCTCTATAACCTTCCTTGGAACAAATATGAACATTTTTTTCTGAAAGTATAAAACATTCTCTTTACCATGTACCAAATGCAGTTCCACTTTAGCCTCTTTTTTTTTTTTTCTATCTTCAAAAATGATCTCAAGGTACAAAAATGCATGTGCTCCCTAAGGAACTGCAGACAATTAATTCCCAGATAATTTTGTCAATGACTGTAACTCACTCTCTGGCTTAACGGATTGTTCTGTTGTTGTACCGACACATCTTGAAGCATTGCTGAGAGTCGTGAAAGGAAGCATAACACATTCCTGTTCTGCAGGACTCAAGTCTAAAGGGAAATCATATCTTGCTTAGCATTGTTATAGTTGCATAATTGCCCTTAAAATCCAGCTGTGCATCGTGTTCCTACATGCAGTTACATGCGACCCAAGTCTTTTCTGAGCTGCGTACATGAATACCCTCTCCTCTGGCTCATTTGTGTGGCAGCTGCTCTCAGGATTTGTCATTGTTCCTCCTCCAGTTCATTTGCTTCACAGACTGTGTCTCTGATCAGATTAAACCATTCCTTGATAGATTCTCCTTGCGGGCAGGAAATCTGTAGTTTACTTGATGTGTATACACTGCACACTTAGTAAGTGATGATTGAGCAAATGGCTCAACTGCACCAACATGGGTCGATCCTCTATCATTCCTTCTTAAAAGTTAGGGTATCGCTGCCAATCTGTGCAACCCTTCAATGCATTCCTAGTTTTTGCTTGTCTCGTGATCTTCTGCCAGACACAACACAAGGGACATAAAGCACAGAGTGCCTCATCTCAGCCTGCATGCAAAAGTTGCTAAAAATATTTTCCAAGAGTAGGGCCTCCTGGTGGCACAGGGGTTAAAGACTATCAAGCTATCACCAGCTACTGCAGCACAAGTTCGATCCCTGGCCAGGGAGCTAGTCACATGACGCAGCAGATCTCTCCTGTCTTCCTGCTGCTCCTCTCAGCAGTGTATTTCAGTCGATCCGCCTATTCTGCTCCCCACTCTGTCTCTGGTGAATCCCGCCCGCCCCACACAACACACACCTCTGGCCTACTCCCCAGCTCTTGTGTGCATAAATAAATAAATATTTAAAAAAATTTTCCAGGAGCAGATGAGAAAGACAATCATCTGATTATATCACTATTTTATAATGACTACTCTGCATTCCTGACCCAGTTTTTCTAACTGTAGCTCTCCAGATGTGAGTTCAACTTACATTTAAGTCAAAAGCTCCCAGGCTGACCAGCGAGAAGACAAAATCATGGGAAACTACATCCTCAGCGCTGAGTGATGGTCTTGGTCACCAATCTCAGGATACAGGTTTCGACTACAAAGGTTTCAGGGTACCCAGGTGAGGCTGTGAGGCAGGCAGCCATGGTAGGAGGGCACAGCAGCCGTAAAGAAGGGGCACTAGACACATAAGGAACAGATGGACCCAGGCACTCTCCACAGTCACTATTTATTTTCTTTTTCTTTTCTTTTTTTGCATAGAAAAATTGGGTTTTAGGCCAGAGGTATGGGGGCAAGAGGATTCACCAGAGACAGAATGGGGAGCAGAACAAGTGGATCTACCAAAATACACAGCTGAGGGGAGCAGCAGGCAAGACAGGAGAGGTCTGCTGCACCATGTGGGAAGCTCTCTGGCCGGGGATCGAACTCATGCTGCAGGGGATATGAATAGCTTCATAGTGCTAAGACTTGACCCCTGCACCACCAAGGACATCCAAGGGAACACGGAATTTCATCCTAGCCACAGAAAATCCAGAGCTTTTGAACAATGCAAAGGATACATTAAACAGATTAGCTGTTTCATTAAAAATAATGGATAGCACTCAATAACCAGCCCCAGAAAATACCTGGGATTTAGGGTAAAGCTAAAAGAATTGTCATCATGGCTCCAACCCAACTATTAATTATCTATCTGCAAACAGATTCCAGAATTACCAACATTCTCCCAAACACCTATTATGTCATCACTGTAAACCCAAATATGAATGTGCTTGACAAAATCAACATAAGGACAGAATATGAGCTTCATGGCTCGAGTCTCAAAAAGTTTATACTCAAACTCTAAACCTTCTCTTCTGAGGCGCTGCCTACAAGGAGGCTGCCCTCAGCTCCCTCAGAAAGCCCAAGATCATCACAAAGAGGACCATGAAGTTCATCCAGCACAGTCAGATGGATGTGGAAAAATTAAGCACAGCAGACCCAGAGGCACTGATGATGGGACACGCAAGAGGTTCCAGGGCCAGATCTTGATGTCCTGCATCAGTTCTGGGAGCAACAAGAAAGCCGGGGCTGCCCAGTGGCTTCTGGAAGTTGTTGGTGCCCAGTGTCAAGGAGCGCAGGAAGCGGCGCAGGCGCACAAGCCTGGCTGTGCTCCGTGTGCTCACAGCATCTCCACACGCAGCAAGGGGCGGGAGAGCAGCTGAGCTGGCGTCACAGTGCTCCAGCTCAGACTGCACAGAAAAGACATATAAATCGTTCATGTGCACGGGCATCATGTTTATAAAGCCATCAAACTGCAAAGAACAAGAATTAGAAAACTGAAAACAAAAGCTAAATGTCACATACATCTTCTAGAAGATTAGGTTTCATCTGGCCAACGCATAACTGAAGCAGACCTCTACCTCTCCCAAAATTCAGGACGAAAAGTAAGTCTACAACATGCTGACTACTCACTTTTGTTTTGAGCCCTACTTCCCTCAGCCGAAGCACCCAGCTCATTCATTCTGGTTAACAGACCAGCTTCAAAGACTCCATCTGGATGGAGCCACAGCACCTTGCCCGCAACATAAGCACCATTTGGAGCCTCTGACGTGGGTGTTTCTTACATACCCGGCAACAGTCTCCTTCCGCTGCCCCCATGTCTGTAGCAAGGTAGGCCCAGCCCCGAGAGGGCGCTGCAGCTGTGTCTGGACTCTTCAGGGCGGATGCAGGCGGCAACACTGGTCCCCGCCTGTGACCCGGGTGGCAGCAACTCACCTGACACCTGCCAGCAGGAGGAAAGCTGAGCTGTTAATTACCTGGCCGGCTTCTGAACCTACCGGGAATCTTAATAGGCAGAACTAATTAAAATCAATGCTCATGTGGTCATTGGGAGAAGAAAAAAAAAGAGGATCAAGATAAATTTTTAAAAGCAGGAAAAAAGGAGCCACCGCGATCTTCATGTCGACCTTGCTGTCTGACCACCAGCAGGTGTGTGTGCTGGAAGCCTCAGCAGGTGGAGGAGAGAGGCCGCACGAGGGTGTCCCCTTGAAGGGGTTCCTGAGCCCCTGGGCGGTGTCATGAGACGTGGACAGAGACTCTGCTTTTTTTTTTTTTTAAGATTTATTTATTTACGCACACAAGAACTGGGGTGTAGCCCAGAGGTGTGGGGAAGTGAGAGGAGACAGAGTGGGGAGCAGAACAGGCGAAGAACACTGCTGAGGGGAGCAGCAGGCGAGGCTGTGCTATGTGGGAATCTCCCTGGCAAGGCATCAGCTGCAGAAAGCTTCAGAGGCCGAGACTTAACCCGCTGGGCCACCAGGACCACCCCAGACTATGTATTCTTGAAGAGAGTATTTGGGAATGTGTAGCCACTGCTGAGATGAATGGCAAACATCAACTTTGTTGCCAGAAGTGGGAGAATTGGACTTTTCTCCTGACTGTGATCTGTATCCAGTATCTCTGGACCCCAATTTCTTTCCTCTGTCAGATGAGAGGGAAAAAGCAGGTGCCCTCAAAGAGCCCTTCTGTCATGTGATTCCAGAATACCGTATCTCAGAGATGCAGGCGGGAGTCAAGAATACAGGTTCAAAAGCACTGGCGCAGGGGCCTCCCTGGTGGCGCAGCGGTTGAGCGCTGCGCTGTGGAGCTGTCTACAGCTCGCGATGCGAGTTCTACGCCCAGCCGGGGAGAATCCCACATGGTGCGGCAGACCTCTCCTGCCTCACTCGCTGCTCCCCTCAGCAGTGTATTTCTGATCTGCCTGTTCTGCTCCCCTCTCTGTCTCTGATGAACCCTCTCGCCGTCCCATGCCTCTGGCCTGTACCCCAGCTTGTATGTATAAATAAATAAATCTTAAAAAAAAAAAAAAAAAAGCACTGGCGCAAATAACGGATGTTCTTTAAAAAAAAAAAGTGATGTTTATTTTTCTGCTTTTCCTTGAAACTGGCATCACAGCATGTTCATTAATACAAACCGCTTTATACTAATTAACATCACCTTTATTTATGTTCTTCTCCTTTCTCCTACCATCTCCTCCCGCTTTAACTTCAGAAATCTCAATTCATTTATTGGTGTCAGCTTTTATATTTTGCTTTGTCACACTATTCACTATGTAAATGCCCAAAGTGTTTTTGTCATTCTGACTTTCTTTACTACACATAATTGCCTTAAATTTCTTCCATTTTGCTGTAAATGACATCTCCTTGTGGCTAAATAGTATTCTGCGGTGTGGTTATGCCACATCCTTTTTTTTTTTAATGTAGTCTTAATTTTTTAATTGATTATTTCTCACATCTTTGTTAATTTCTAGATAATATTTGACTTTTCCCCTCTGGTGTAGTCCCTGTCTTGATTCAATCACCTAGTGATAGACATTTTGGTAACTTCCATGTCCTGGTTATTGTAAATAATAGTGCAATGAACACCAACAACATATAGATTTTTTGAGTGTTGATGGTTTCAAGCTGCTTGGAAAGCTGCTTAAGAGTGGTATTGCTGGTGGTGGGAATTTTATGGGGATTACACCTGAGAGGAACACCAATGTAAAAAAACAGTATGTACACATATAAAAAATTAAAAATAAATAAAATGCATGTAGATTCAAAAAAAAAACAGAAAGAAGAAAACCAAAAAAAAAAAAATGGGATTGCTGTATTTCCACTTTTAGTTGTTAACGAAAATTCAGATTGCTTCTCAAAATGGCTTTTCCAGTTTACATTCCCACCAACAGTGTAGCAGGATTCCTCACGCCAAATCCTCTCCACCATTTGTTGGGCTATTTTGAATATTCGTCATTCTCACAGGTGTGAAATGACATTTCCTTGTGGTTTTGACTTGGATCTCTTATATTAAAAGTGATAATGAACATTTTTCCATGTATCAATAGCCTTCTGGCTATCCTCTTTGGTGAATTCATGTGTGACCTTTAAGAAAGACAGGGAACTTGATTTTGCTTTTCAAAATTTCTGCAACGATAAATAGGAGCTTAAAGTCATGTCCCAGAACTGGATTATGACACTGTACTCTGTTTTTTTTCTCTAGATTGTTATAACATTGTTCCTCCTAGGGCAGATTTTAGTCAAAGGCAAACCTTCTCAATAAAGCGAAAATTATGCTGGGCCTCCCTGGTGACGTAGCAGTTAAGTGCTGCGCTGTGGAGCTGTCGGCAGCAGCGACCCAAGTTCAACTCCCAGCCGGGGAGATTCCCACATGGCGCAGCAGACCTCTCCTGCCTCGCCCGCTGCTCCCCTCAGCAGTGTATTTCCGTCGATCTGCCTGTTCTGCTCCCCGCTCTGTCTCTGGTGAATCCTCTCACCACCCCCACGCCTCTAGCCTGTACCCCAGCTTGTAAATAAATCTTTAAAAAAAATAAAAATAAAGCAAAAATTATTCTAACACAAGATTCCAGTATAGTTGAAATAACATTCGAGATAGAGCCCTTTATAATTTAATCATAGGTATGAATGCCAGCCAAGGACAGCTCTACATGACCATATAGAAGAAGAAAAGAAAAAAAATGACACATACTGACTGGCTTTGGGTGGCAGAAGGGAAAGGCAAATTTTTTACTGTATTATTTATCTTTTATTGTCGATTTTTTTTCTTGGTCAAACATACTCAAATTGTACTAAAAGAAATAGTGAAAAGTCAAGTCTACTCCCCATTCCTGCTCCCTCACATACCCCTCTTGCACAGTCACTATGATTAGTTTCTTATGTGACCTTCCAGAGATACAAGAGGTAAGTCCATATTGGACCCCATTACTTTCCCACCACTACCTTCCCTTTTGTCCCCTTTTCCCCCTCACCTCTATTCTCAAAGTCCTCAGGATATTTAGCGATGTTTTTTTTTTTCCTATGTGAAAGTGCAAGATTTGCTCTTATTGTTCTGAGTTACTTTGTTGCACATGATTCCTTCATGTTGAAAATGGCTGCATTTCATCCTTTCTTATGGCTATATAATACTCCATGGTCTGTATGTACCACATCTTCTTGATCCATTCATTGGGCTGCTTCCATGTCCTAAGCTATTGTAAATAATGCTGATGTGAATACTGTGGAACATCTGATTATTGTTGCTGGTTTTCCATTCTGTAGATATATGCCCAAAGGTGGGATTGCCAGATTGAATGGTATTTTCATTTTTAACTTTGGAAGATAAACTCAGATCATTTTCCATAATGGCTTCACCAGTTCATTCTCACCATCAGTGAAACAGGGTTCCTTTTTCTTCACATCTTTGTGCCTTTCTCATGGGGGTGAAATGGTATCTCATTGTGGTTTTCATCTGCATTTCCAGTGACAGTGGACTTTTTTTCTTCCATGTTTTGGCCTCTGCATATCCTCCTTGGTGAACTGTCTATGTGTAGCTGATGCCCATTTGTTAATTGGGCTATTCACTCTTTTATTGTTGAATTGTATGAGTTTTTTATATATATTTTGGATATTGAACTCTTTATCAGTCACATATTGTCTGACAGTTTTCTCCCGTTCAGTAGGGTGACCTGCCCTGTTATCTTAAAGCCACATATTTAATTTTATGAATAGACATAGTTTCTATAAACAGTTCTTTATTGATGGACACGCAAATTGTCTCCAATGTTTTGCTCTTGTAATCACTGCTTAAATAAATATCTTGGGACAGACTACTCTGTGCATGTGTGAATGTATCAGAAAGATGGAATTACTGTGGCAGCAATTCATGTGTTCATGAACAACTTACATGCTCATTTGTGATTTTAAGAGACATGGAGAATTATCTCCAGGAAGTTCATGCCAGTTTATATTCTCAAAATAAAAGGATAAGAGAGCCGTTTCCTCCATCTCTGTCAACACAGTGTATTACCAGATTAGCTTTAACATTTTACTGATATAAGGGATGAAGAAGAAATCCCCTGCCATTGTTTGCTTTGAAATACATTTAAGATGACTGAGGTTGTCCATGACTTCAAGTGCTTAATGTTTTGTTCAAGTTAATGACCAGAAGAAAGTGAGGTGCAAACCTCCAACTATGGGGTGTCCCTGACCAGGGCCCAGCTGCTGTCCTTCATCAACAGCTGAACAGGATGAGGATACATGGGCAGGCCCATTCCACTGGACTTCTCAGAGGGCGACTTGGGCTCTAGGACTCCCCAGTGAGCTCGCAGAAGTCTCCTGAGACTGTGTGGTGGTGACTCAGGGCACTGTTATTCAAGCATTGTTCCCTCTCTCCTCCGCCTGCTGTCGATTTACATTATGGTCTGAGAACTGTCCCAGCCTCTTCTAGCTCTTGTTCATGCCCTTTGAAGCACATTTCCCTTGCACCTTTAATTCTGTCTTGGCATCTTCTTTTTAGAGGGTCTGGGCTGGCATGCTAATTATTCCCGTCCTTTGCTTGTCATTTTCTTAGTTGATTTATAGGTATTTCTAACACAAAGACTTTTCTATCATACGTTGTGACCATCTTTCCTTAGTTGAGCTTAGGTTTTTGCCTTAGCTTATGTATTTTCAATGTCAAAGAAAGACTTGGATTTCAGGGCAATGTGTGGCAGACTTCATAAAAGTCACAGATGCAATTCCTCTTGATCTGGAGAACTAGGAACCAGAAAGATAAGCCCTAAACCTAACTTATACCAATATACTAGGGTAAACTGAGAAGAAAAATGCAAAAATTCTACAATCCCTCTGGGAAGGCATAGCAAGAGTCCTTCTCCCTGGGGTAGAGACGGCTCCCTTGAACAGCTCTAGTCATGCTCCATGAGGAGGGATAGCTGGGAGGGGTACAGGGGGAGACTCTCCAACCTTACTTTCTGTGGCCCTGACCCTCACCCACTGGGAGGTTTCTCCTTTTTGGTAATCATCTTAGAGAACTCTAACGCTGGTACTGAAGAAAATAATATACCCTTAGCGAGGACTGAGAAGCTTTCTCTGTTCACTTCTGCCTAAAATTTGTCTTAGGTATTCAACAGTTCTGGTTTTCCTTAGCTTAGGCTAGCGGTTCTTTCAATAATACAATTCTCCTAAAAGCTGAACACTGTCAGTGTTTGAGACCTCACAGAACCTTCTGCCAAAAGCCCTGCCCATGGTTCTCTGCTACACACATTCTTCATCTTGCTGTTATCTTTGCTTTCTCAACACCATGCCTCCCATCCCGTCTCTCTCTCTTTCCCTCTTTCTGCCTTCCCCTTTCTCCTCCTCTTCATCTTAATTAAAGGGAGCACATGGACAATTAGACTAGAGTCAGAACCTTTAGTCTCTGAGACATTCTGTTCCATTGAAAAGACATTTGGGGGCTACCAACAAGTCTTTACTCCATTCAAAGATTTTAACAGTGTATGACAACCACACACTTGAGATGCTACTTGCAATGATGATGAGTTTTTACCTGCCTCGTGGGCCAGCTTTTTCTTCCATCACTTGGGCTTGAGAACAGTTGTCGCTGCCAATCCCACAACTCTCCAAATTCTTGTACCCCCCCCCCTTTTCACACCTGCCTGCATCTGCCAGCTCTGTTCTAAGCTTTACAAGCACAGTAAATATCAACCAACGCATACCAAGAGTCTGTTTCCCAAGCTCTTTTCACAGGGTCACAAATTTATTAGGTAATGATTTGCCTTCAACATTATTATAAACAACACGTTTACCAAAAAACTTTTAACACTTTTCACTGTATAATATTGGGTCACCACCTTTCTAGTCTCTGACAAGTTTCTTTGCCATATTCTACTCTGCCACCTATTTTATAGTTTTGTGATAAATTCTCTCTGTCTAGGTACTGATTTCTGGCTTAGGTGGTTTGGTTAGATTATGGCAGAGGCACAACATCTCAGTAGCTTGAGAAAGGTCCCTTTCCTGGCCCACGTGACATGTCCAGTGCAGACTGGCAAAGGGACTCTGCTCCTCACTGTCACTCAGGGACCAAGCTGACAGGCCTTCACCTCAGCAGACACCTCGACCATCACTACAGAAAGAAGCGGGGGCCACATTCTTCACATCCATCTGCCTGGAAGGGACATCCGCCACATGCACTCCCACTGCGCTAGCCACCTAAGCCACAGACCATGCCTGACTTCAGAAACAAGGAGTATAACTGCCCATTTTATAGGCAAGGAGAATTAGACACGGCTAATGATTAATTCACAATAATTGTCTCTTTTGTTCTTCTATTCCTTTTCTCAACTCCTCCAAGTCTCCTTTCCATTCCTCTTCCTTATCCTCCTCTATTTTCCCTCAGCAAATCATCTTTCCCAAAGTGTCATCACACACAGTCTTCAGGTGACTTCAATATAACCTTTAATAACCTTTCTTTTTAAAAAAAAAATGATTTATTTATGCGTACAAGCTGGGGTACAGGCCAGAGGCATGGGGCAGCAAGAAGGCTCACCAGAGACAGAGTGGGGAGCATAGCAGGCAGATAGAGGGAAATACACTGCTGAGGGGAGCAGCGGGAGAGGCAGAAGAGGTCTGCCTCGCCATGTGGGAATCTCCCCGGCCAGGCATCGAACTCCCGTCGCTGCTGGCAACAGCGACACGATGCAACGCTTAACCACTGCGCCACCAGGGAGGTCCCTTTAATGACTTTTCTATGTTCATCCCAAGTCCCCTCCTCTTGTATTAGTCACCCATATGAATAGGCTTGCAATTTACAGGGACTAAAACCAAAAGTTTGAAAGACGAGTGAAATGTAGGAAAAGCAAACATGCATAAGCTGAAATTTCGCTTAAGGGGAACTTACAATTTGGCAGTTCAGTTCAGATTCCTGGAGGGAAAGAATTCGCAGGTCTACTGTGTGCGCCAAGAGTATGTGTGATTCTACTGGCATGGAATCAATGCCTTTATTCCCCATGAATGTTGGGGTTTGGGGGTCTAACCCACCAAATCCAAATCTGTGACTTAGGGCACACTTTACTGCAGGGATTTCCACAAATGAACACCCCAATGACCTAATCACAAGCTCAGAGAAATGTGTTTAGCTGTCGCTTTTGGCCAAAATAAGCTAATTGGGTTTGGGAGAAATGGTCTCTTGTTCGGTGAGGTACCAGTATTCCAGTGACCTGTTTAGCATGCTGATAAAAATTCTCTAATTCTGTGACAGGTGATTTTTATTAAACATTTTAAAGGGCATCCAAAAAGGCCTATTAGTAAAAGCATAAGCTTTAAAACCACAAGGCCAAGGAAATTTTGCAACCAAATTCATTCAAATTCAGCCAGAGATCAACTTCACTGGTCTCTGTTGTGGATTCCATGACTTAGTCTCGAAGGCAATGCTGTGTGGTTCCAGGCCTCTTAGGCGGAAAGACAGTCCAGACAGCAAGACAAGTAACTCAGGTGCTAGTCTTGATTGTTCTCTAAAGTAATGGTCAGGTTTTTGGGAACTGAACTTTTCTCAAACATGATTCCCACAACTACAAAGCCTATCATTTGGGTTACATGGTGGATGGAGTGCAGCCCAAGCTAATTTTTGTGTGACCCACTCATTTGCGCACCCGACACCCACAGCATTTCCATCAATCTGAACCCAGATGGTGTCATATATATACCAAAACTGAAGCATTTTATAATTGGTTTCAGTCAAAATAAACTCTTCAGACTTTATAGCCTTTCCTAAGTGCTATTTTTAACAAGAAAATCATTACCATCATAACAGTTCTCCTTCCCTTCACCTCCACCCCCACCACACCACAGAACCAACCCAGTATTGAACTTGCAAATAAATCTGGCAGGACTTAAGCTAAGTTCTGAATTTTATAATCATCTTCCTTGATCCCCCACTTCTGGGCTGCTAGCCAGAATGTGAACAAGGAACGTGAAGGGTCATTTCCTGAGGTGAATGCTGAGAACTTTTCAAAGTGCTTGTGGGTGGTTTAAACTACCCCGACTTCAAAAACACTTTTTCCTGTTTTTCATGCTTGATTTTGTGTCACTGACCAGTGTGTAGGGAAACTGAAGTTCTCTCAGCTACGTTCATTCCGCCTCTGTTTCCCCCTGTTCATTCACTCTCTGCCAATCCCCTCTTTAGGGGTCAAGTTCTGCCTCAGATGCAGTCCTTCACTTTCCAAAATCAACTACTGCCACATCCAACAACAGATAGCAAAAACTCCCAGTCCGTCCTTCTTACTCTGAGAATTCACTTCCACAGAGACTCCCCCGAATCCTCAACTACTAGCCCCTTCCTTACCTCTATTAACTTAAATCAGATATTTTAAAGAAAATTTTTACTTAAAGGAATTTTTTTTTATATCTTTTACATTATTGTGTATTCCCAGTAGGTTACCCACTACCGATTCACCCGAGAAGCGTCACGACAGTCCCTTGCGCTCTTTTCTCCCCCATTTTGAGCCCTTATCCTCCCCCTCCCTCTCTGAATCTCTCCCTCTTATTTGGTTCCCTATGTTTCTGCTATAAGTGAAACCACCACCCGATAAAGGAATTTTTTATAAATCCTCTTCATTTCTTTCATCAAATCAATTTGTTTTTTCTAGATTTGTCCAGAAGAATAATCATGACTACACATATGGTATTTCAACTTCTGTAAACCCTTATTCCCACTACATAGTCACATATTCTTAGATATTTTTGAAATAAAAAACTGCACTCAAGAAGATCCCTTTTATCTCTTAGATATTCTCTCATTCGGATCTGTAGCCATACTTGGAAAAGTATGTGAAGTGTTGGGGGAGCTCAGTGGACTCTGGTGGAGGGCTCTGGGTGCCTTGATGGTGGATGTGGTGCGGTAACATACATCTGAAGAGATGCGAATGTAAACCCCAGAACCCTAGAAGGTAGAAGAGAAGGGAGAGGGGAAAAGGGAGCAAAGAGAGACGGGTAGGGGAACCCTGCCTCATTTAAAACTAGTCCTTAACTGCAATGCTTAACATTTAAGGGCCCCATGAGAAGGCAGCCCTAGGTATTGGCAGCCAGGCTCCCGGGGGAGAGACAAGAGACGCTGCTCAGGGCTGAGCATGCGCAATGACACATGCTCTGTGGTGGCCACGCCGGCCGAGCACCCAGTGCGCATGACCCCAAGCGCGGGAGGGCTTTCTCTTGTATAAACGCTGCTCCACTAGCTTTCCCAGCTGCAGCCCGCTGAACATCCTCTGCAGGAAAGACAACCACAGAAGCCAAAAAGTGTGGCCTTGGAGTCACTGACATATGACGGGGTTCCGGATTTACAAGATTCCCCAGAAGCTGCCGCCTTGGCATCTTGGTTATCTTGAAATAAACTTAAGAAACAGCTGATCCAAGGGTAACATCCCTTGCCCTTGCGTGCGGGAGATGAGTTCTTCATGGCAAAAGTACCTCCCCTGTGGCAAAGCGGTTAAGCTCTGCGCTGTGGAGCTGTTGGCAGCTGCGACGCGAGTTGGACGCCTGGCAAGGGAGATTCTCACATGGCGCGGCAGACCTCTCCTGCCTCGCCCGCTGCTCCCCTCAGCAGTGTATTTCCGTCGATCTGCCTGGGCTACTCCCCTCTCTGTCTCTGGTAACCCTCTCCAGCCCCATGCCTCTGGCCTGTACCCCCGCTTGTATGTGTAAATAAATAAATCTTTAAAAAAAAAAAAAAAGTATCCTCCCGGTAATGGAAGAGCAAGTTCAGCACTGAGGGGAACTGGGCCTGAAAAGATGTACAAATACACTTTGGTGCTTCTTCAAACTTTCCCTTTCAATTATTCTTTGTCTAGGAAATACATAAAAGCAAAAATGCTCTGATCACTTTTCTAGATCCCCTATCTGTGGGGCCTCCACACATATGAAATTAAATTGGTCTTTTTTCATCTATTAATCAGTCTTATGTCAATTTGATTACTAGACCAGCCAGAAGAACTAAGGGAGAAAGAAGGGAAATTTCCCTCCCTGGCATATGTAATCTGATGATCACCATTGTTGAAAGCATAAGGCAGTAATTTCCATTTCTTTTCATCTCAGTTATTTGCAGTTAGAGCTTGTTGCTTTTCTGATTTAGATTGAAGAGGTCCTTATCACTTATAAACAAAAGATTAGATACACAACTGCTCTTTGAGAGAGTTTGGATTGTAAAAGCAAGATTTCCAAAGACTATCACTTAAAAATAGAGTCATGAGCTGGAAATCTCTAAACAGCAATGGCACAGGGCCCTCTCAGTCTCACAATCTCAGCACAGGGCAGGCTCAGCTTCTCCCACCTATTCTCAGATGTTCCTGGAAACACTTCCAATTCTTGATAATCCTTCTTGGGAGGGTCTTAGCAGTGTGATCACTAATCTCTCCCTGACCCAGACTGACACTTCTCCCAGAGATCAGTAAATTGGGGAGCATCAGAGGCATGCTAAACTCCACCCCATTCTTGTTTTTTTGTAGAACAGCATATAGAACTGGTCTCCCCAAAAGTGTTCAGTAGAATTTTTCTAAGATGTCTGAAGTAAGCCTTCGCCATATGTGTTATATTGGTATAAGGAACTAAGGTCAACTGGGGTCGGGTGGGCCTCAGGAGAAACGGTTACCATAATTTCAAAGATGACACAGACTTAGGGACATCTCCAGAAACCACCTTTTTTAATCAGTGAAACCTATCCATGCAGAGCGAACCCCTAGAAGATAAGGTTTCATCACGTGAAATCACCTGGTCCTTATCAAGTGAAACCCTCTCTTCTCTCTTGCCACCCCAAGTCCCCACCCCATTCCTTAGCACAGGATAAACCCCCAGTTTACCCCATTTACGTTCAAATTTACAGGCTTGTAAATTCCTCACAAAGGTGTAATTAAACGTGATCTTTTCTCCTACAAATCTGATGTTACTTTGTTTGCTCTTCCAGCCCAAAGCCCTAAGAAGAATCCAAAAGGGGAGGGGCAGTCCCCCTGCACCCACACACATTCCTCTACTCTCCTGGCAGGAACTGCGGGGCTAGCCCCAAGGAGAAGCCTGCTTACTCTAATGTCAACTTGAACCTGAATGGTCTATATCAACCTGTCCATTTAGCTAACAAACTTTGAACCATATCTGTTATATTTTGTGATATTTTTGGTCTCCTCATTTTCTCAACTTTCTCCCCAATTTGCCTAAAACATAGAAAGGAAGAGTGTTTTGTTTTTTAATGGGGGGGAGGCAAATATATATGAGACAACATATAACTAGGAAAGACATGAATGTATTAGTAAGCTCAGAGACTTTACAGAAGCCTAGGAATAAATAAGTATTATTATATTCTAATAACTAGAAGTATTCACCTGCAAGGAGACTGTCAATAAATTCTGGATTATGCTTCAGCTTTAACTCAGCAAGAGTATATTGGAAACTCAATAACACTATACAGGTCATCCATACTTTAACCACAGTGTATCAGAGAAAACCAGTACGCAGAAGAACTGACTTAAAACAGATTTTACTTTCCCACAAATATACAGATACAGCTATAAATGGACATTGTAATTCTACCTCGACAATGATAGCAGATAAGGCAGAGACTTGATCAACAAATAGCCATTCAAATAATAATTCAAAAGCAATGAAGGTCAAAAAGATATTTTAGAGGTATTTTCTCTCTAAGTTGTTTTATGAAATATGAGTTTCATAAAATGTTCCTTTCAATATAAAAAGTTTCCTTGTCCTTGTGCTTTCGTGGTGGAAATACAAATACTTGAAATCATTTGGAAAGCAGTATAGGAAATTCCTCAAAAAATTAAAAATGGAAACTCCTCTGGGTATTTACCCTAAGAATATAAAAACACTAATTTGGAAATATAAATGATGTGCCCCCTTTTTCACTGGAGCACTATTTACTGCGGCCAAGAGCTGGAAACAACCTAAGTGTCCTTCCTCTGACAGACAAGTGGATTAAGAAGCTGTGGTATATACACACAATGTAATACTACTCAGCTAGGGAAAAAAAAAACTGATGAAATCTTGCCATTTGCAACAACATGGATAGACCTAGAGAGTATTATGCTTAGTGAAATAAGTCAGGTGGAGAAAGACAAACAATATGATATCACATATGTGGCATATAGAGCAATAAATGAAATTTAATAAAACAAAAATAAGCTTTTAGATTCTAAGGCCAAATTAGTGGTTACCAGAAGGGAAGGGTGGAATGAGGTGGGTGAATCAGGTAAAAGGGAGCAATTGTATGGGGGAGGACAGAGTTGAACTTTTAGCAGGGAACTTAATGTAATATAGACATTGATTTATAATGATGCACACCTGAAACTTAAATGTCCTAATGCAAAGTCATCTCAAAAATAATTAACATAAAATAAGTAAAAATTAACAGTTTTCTTGTTCAGAGAATCTTGGAGAACACATAATGCTATTATTTCTCCACTTGAAATCTGACCATGTCCACTATCATATTAAAAGCACTATGGGGCCTCCCTGGTGGCGCAGCAGTTGAGTGCTGCACTGTGGAGCTGTCGGCAGCAGCGATACGAGTTCGACGCCCAGCCGGGGAGAATCCCACATGTTGCGGCAGACCTCTCCTGCCTCGCCCGCTGCTCCCCTCAGCAGTGAATCTCTGATCTGCCTGTTCTGCTCCCCCCTCTGTCTCTGGTGAACCCTCTTGCCGCCCCACACCTCTGGCCTATACCCCAGCTTGTATAAATAAATCTTTTAAAAAAAAAAAAGCATTATGAAGTTTTACTTGTTTAAGTAAAATATTTTCCTTTTTATAAATCCCCAGTATTTATACCTAACTCAGAACATTATAATCATGAGCATCAACTGATTCCCATGGAACACCCTGGAAAACACTACCTCAGAACAGCAAGTACTTTTGAAGTACAATCCCCAAATTCCATCAGGAATGGGGAGAGAGAGCATATCACCCCTTCCCCAGCACTCTGAAATACAATGCAGGAAGGAGAACCAAACTCACAAATTCCAGGGAGTTTAAGCACGGAAAATTTTGTGTCATTCACCGTGACACCCTGATACTGTACAGAGGCTGAGGCTGTCTGGACACCTGAAGCCTGCAATACCCATCCCCTCACCAGGACTCACTGAGGCGGAAGGCCACATATGGACCCTGGTTCTGTCTCTTGCGGACATTCACTGTACTCCCTGAGTCAGAATAAGCTGAGAACTTTCTCTAGTTCTTCCCAAGGGAGCCATCAGCCTTTGGCGCTGCCAGTGCCACCACCAGCCTTCCTGGTTGCTTCACCCACAATTTCTCTACTTCCCACCATCTGGACAGTGACAGGCCATGAAAAAGTTATTGCTTGTTTAACTCTCTCCTGAAGTGGGATTCCTTTAAATTCCATTGGTGACCATCTGACCTTAAAGTCAAGGCTCCCAAACTAAGCACCAAGATGTCCTGGGAAACCTTGCAGGGAAATCACAGTGGCCTTGCAGGTATTTTAATTTTTTGAGGAAAACATGATGATATCTGACATCTTTCAGATAAAGCAAAACCTCCACAGTGACCTTGAAGATATTTTAAACTTTTGAGGCATTTGACACCTTTCAAAGTACAAATTCCTACTGGAGACACTTCATAATTTTAACAGAAATCACACCATATTCCTTTGGGTGCTGGGCATATCTTTGTAAAGCTAAGTTTGGGGAAGTGGCTCTAATAAAAGGTAAACATTTCATGAAAATCATTATGTAACAAGATCTAAGAGTGGCTGAATCAAATTCCAAAGTTTAATAAACCAGGACGTGCCAAATAGGTACCACATCCCATTAGAATAATTTTTTTTTCAGTTTTTGTATATTATTTTTTCACAGACTATTGAGTTGTTAGGTATAAATAGTTAAGTTTTTTGGCCCTAACTACTTAATAAACAGAACTAGTAGGTATTTCTTTTGATGTAGGTGTTCTGTAAGGAATGTCCTAGAAGAGTAAGAGCACCACAAGCTGAGGAAATTTGCGAACCTCTGCCACAGAAGTAGACTGAAGAAAATAAAACAGAGATTTTAGCAAATAATCAAGTATCCCTTTGCAGTTATTTTATCTCCCTCTTTTGTTAAAAAAAAGAAATATCTAAATAGGAAATATCAAAAGGTAACTAGACTGATATATTGAAACCAAAACCCCCAAATATCTGCTTTTTATTTTATTTTTAAAACATTTTTGGTATCGGGGCCTCCCTGGTGGCACAATGGCTTAAGTCTCAGCACTGTGAAGCTATTCACAGCCACTGAAGCACGAGTTCGATACTGGCCAGGGAGCTTTCCACATGGCGCAGCAGACCTCTCCTGCCTCGCCTGCTGCTCCCCTCAGCAGTGTATTTCTGTCCATTGCCTGTTCTGCTCCCCACTCTGTCTCTGGTGAACCCTCTCACCCTCCACACCTCTGGCCTACATTCCATTCTCGTATGCATAAATAAATAAATCTTTAAAAATATATATTTTTGGTATCACATCTGATACAATGCATGACACTTTGCCAATATTATACCTAAATAGGTCGAAAGATATTTCTAACTCACATTTATGCAAATCCATTGTTATAAAAATATATGACCAGTGTGTGTGCATAGTTTTCTTTTTTTTAAAGATTTATTTATTTATGCATACATGCCGGGGTACCGGCCAGAGGCGTGGGCCAGCGAGAGGGTTCACCAGAGACAGAGTCAGGAGCAGAACAGGCAGATGGACAGAAACACACTGCTGAGGGGAGCAGCGGGCGAGGCAGGAGGGGTCTGCTGCGCCATGTGGGAATGTCGCCGGCCGGGCATCGAACTCACGCCACAGCCACTGACAGCTACACAGCACAGCACTCAACCTGCTGCGCCACCAGGGAGGCCCTTGAATTATATTATTTAATGAACAATTAATTAAATTTAATTTTCCTAAGATGTTTTTACTGCAAATATCACTGTGATTAAGAGGTACAGGATCCCACCTGTGCAGATGTCCATTAGCACACCACACCGCGTCCTCCACAACAACGTACTGGGCGCCCTGCAACCCTGCTCCCCACCTTCCACCTCCCTCTGGTAGCCTCCATTCTGTAGTCAGATCTCCAGTGCTTGTTTTTGGTTTGGTTCTGTCCAAGTCTTTGTTTTGTTTCTCTATATCCCAATATAAACTTTTAAAAATTATAAAAAAGGCATCACTACATAAAAGACAGCAATTTGATGCAGTCTCCTTTTTTGAGTCTGAGACAGGAATAAATCCAATAGCCACATTGGATGTTTTCGAAAATAGAAGCCAGGGAGAAGTTGGTTCGACTCCGATGTGCAGAAGCTAGAAGAGTCAGAGCTTAGAACTGACAAGTCTCTGTCCCCCAAGAATTTCTGTCCTTGAATCTCTTCAAGCTCACAGCTATATGTGCCACTTATACAGCTTTTTAAAATTTTATTTATATATCTTTTACATCATTGTTCATTTTTGTACAATGTATGCTTTCTCCTCTCAGGTGTAGTCCCTGTAAAACTCCCACCACCAATTCACCCATGCACCATCACCACATCATACAGCTGTAACCACGGTCCACAAGGAGTGATAAATATCTCTTCACTCTAAGCCACGTACTTCCCAGAGAAAGTAAGCCTAGACTTAGGGAGATCCCGGAGCCAAGCACTGGGACCAGGAAAATAAGACACTATTTCAGCCACACTTTCTATTTTTTCCCTTCTGTCCAGACACAAAAAAAACATAGCTTTCACTTTTATTTAATTACTAAAAGTTAAGGAGATCAAATAATAGAAATAAGTTTCAATTGTGGAGTGTAATTCACACAATTCATTCTGCAAATCCACCGAAGGCACAAAGATTTCTGAGCCCCAAGCTGGTATCACCAGATAGCAAGGAGGACCTGAATTACTTTCTCCAGCAGTCACCATTGTGCTTCAATTCTCCAGCCTACTCTTCTCCCTCCCCTGACGTGTCATCCCACCCCAAAGGGAGATGAGAGAGCCTCTCTCTTTATCAGTCCTCATTCCTGTCAATCTGTAAATCAAAGCTCTATGCTGCAGACCTGCTTTAAAGATTTAACCATGATCTTCTATAAGAGTCTGTATCATCAAACTGAGCTCTCGGTATAGTCAGGATATTTAGAACTATTAGAAATTTTTTACACTACCTTATAATCCAATCCCTAGACTCTTTAGATGATGAAAATAAGCTATACATTAAATGACTTGCATAATTTTGCACTGATTCGGGGAACTATAATACAGAATCTAGCTCCTCTGTTTCACGACAGGACAGAATACTTTTTAAAAATATCTGAGGGGCTTCCCTGGTGTTGCAGCGGTTAAGCACTGCGCTGTGGAGCTGTCAGCAGCAGCGCTTCAAGTTCGACGCCCAGCAGGGGAGATTCCCACATGGCCCAGCAGACCTCTCCTGCCTCGCCCGCTGCTCCCCTCAACAGTGTATTTACATCGGTTCTGCCTGCTCTGCTCCCCACTCTGTCTCTGGTGAACCCTCTGGCCGCCCCCCGCCTCTGGCGTGTACCCCAGCTTGTATGCATAAATAAGTAAAGATAGATCGATATAGATATAGATACAGCAAGTACTAATGCAATGTATGGATCATTAATGGCTGCCACAGATTAGGGCGGTTTAAGAGGTTTCAAACCAGCCTCTCAATAATACCATCCTATCCCTATGAGTGATCAGGGCCCCACCGACTCTTCCAGGAGGACTGTGAGAAGAGGATGGAGGAACCATGTAGTAGGTCAGTCCCTGTACTAGGCAGGTACCTCTCCTAGGGAAAGGACTGCCCTGGATTTCTAAATGCAGTCTTCCTGAGATGTCTATGGAAAGGAGAGCTGGGCTGGTCCAGAAGCACAAATGTGGGGAGTGCGCCCTCTAGTGACATCTTCCCGATCTGCAGGTCAAGACAAGTTGACACAGAGACCCTACTTTGATGGTCTTTAGATGTGTTCATGATGGAACTCATTCCATCAGGAATCTCCTTTAAAAAAGCCTACGGGCCTCCCTGGTGGCGCAGCGGTTAAGCACTGCACTGTGGAGCTGTCGGCAGCGGCGATGTGAGTTCGACACACAGCCGGGGAGAATCCCACATGGTGCGGCAGACCTCTCCTGCCTTGCCCGCTGCTCCCCTCAGCAGTGTATTTCTGATCTGCCTGTTCTGCTCCCCGCTCTGTCTCTGGTGAACCCTCTCACCACCCCACACCTCTGGTCTGTACCCCAGCTTGTATGTATAAATAAATAAATCTTTAAAAAAAATAAAGATTTTGGGCTTAGAAGCACCAGTCATTTCTCTCAGGGATGTGCTGCTATGAAGACAGATCGAAGGCCATCTTAACAGCATCTGAGGTTTCTCATGTCAACTTTGGGAATCTTTCAGATACAGGGAAAATTTTCTCCATCATGTTTACCTCCAATATTTTGATATGCCCATTACTTCCTCCTTTCTTTCTTGACATAGACTCAAAGAGTTAGTGCCAGTAAAGTGTCTAGAAAAGAGCCTGATACACAGAAGTTTCTCAGTTGGTGCGAGCTCTTATTATTCTCTTTCCTTAGTCTTTCCTAATAGGTCTTGATAGCACGTTATTCCAAGATCTTGAGTCAAAGATCTTGAGATTTTATTAGTCAAAAGTTAAAAACATTATCTGACATATATATGCACACACAAAAAAAAAATACACATTTTTGTAATAATTTGTATATATTAACAAACTTAATTCCCATGTCTACTAGAGGTTAGTATGATTTTTTTATTCTGTTTTATATTTTAGGAAGTGACACAGAAAAATTAAATGATTTTCCCAGGACCTTTCAGTTAACATGTGCTGAAATTGAGATTTGGACCTATATGGTTTACCTATATAGTGCCCACTCTTAATTATTACAGTAAAGAAACTTCCCAAATTCCCCTTTCCTTGAAAGCAGAAAGAAGTTATACTTTTGACCCTCTTAGGGAAACATGGGAAGAACAGTACAATAGTGAATTTCCATATGAAGAGGCTCCCCATCAGTGCTGACACATTGATTATATGACGGACCCCAAAATGCTGTGGCGTGTAAAACACACAACACTACCCTATCATAATTCTGAAAATGCTAAATATAAATTACTAGTTTTAATAAACATTAATTCAGAGGTTGATTAACAATCATTTTTCTTGCCTTCTTAGAATTCACACAGTATCACAGATTTCATACTTTCTCTACTGGAAAAAAACTCTACATAAAACTAAATTCTTATATGTGGTTTTATTGAAACCCTTTCGCTCTTCCACTTTTCCTGAAAGAAAAGCTGGATGTAAAATCACTTCCCAATGCATACTTATCACAGAAGTTTTATGCTTTAATGATATAATCCAGCATTTAGAGTCATTATTTTGAGAAAAATGATTTTAATTTAGCATTAAAAATATAGATAAGGGCTTACAGTTTTTCAACTTTGTCATGACAGGATTGACTACAATTTAAAAAAAAAGTATTTTGATTCTTCAAGCCAAATTCCCCTACTAGGCTTAAAGATATTTATTATGCAAAAATCAATGTCAGTTTGCTTGTGCAGACTACCTCCAGGAACGTTTCTGACTGACAGGCTGTCAAAATGCCCACCCAGCGCTCAGAGTCCCAGAGAGCAACCAGGCAGCAATGCTGCCCAGCATTAAGGCCACGCATCTCAGCTACCCACTAACACAGAAGCCCAGTGGGCACTATAGACTGCGTGTGCCCTTTCTCCCACAGTACCTCAGTCTCCATTGGTTCTACCACAGTTGGCACCGACCAGCCATGGTAGAACCATGTAATGCAAAAAAAGCAGAGCTCAGAGATCACCAATGACGAAAGGTTATTTCTCACCAACAGCCCCTAAGTCAAAGTCTAAGTGGTCTCTTCTGCTCACATACTGACAACTTCTCTTTGGACACTGCAAAGACCACTGGGGTCCCTGACTCCACCCTTCCCCCAAATTGATATATACACAGAGTGACATCTCATTTTCATTGAGAAGACTGTGAAACTAACACCGGCACAGTATTGAGAAGGAAAATAGTTGCGCAGCACAGGAGATCTGTAAGGGAAAGTGCCCACACCGCAGCCTACTTCCTAGAGATGAGTTTTTCTGTATTTATGCAAAAATTTCCCACATTGTTTTCTTTCTCTTTTAACATAGATGCAAACATATTTGATTGGCCTTTCTGGTTTTAACCACTCTTACCAGGGATGACAGGGCTGATCTGCTGGCCGGAGAGGTGGTTCGTTCCGATTGCACTCAAGGCGCCACCTGTGATCACTGCTCAACAATCCCACAAATTCCACTGTCCTGTTGGGCATGGAACACCTTCAGTGGAAGTGAAAAGAATGGTCGTTTCGTCAGGAAGCAGGCTCTCAGTGCTCAGGTGAAAGCACATGGCAGTGCTTTTGCAGACAGGTGATGCAGCAAAGCGGTTAGTGGCACATGCTTGGAGTCAGACACCCGAGCTTTGAAAGCTGGGTGTTCTCCTCCTGTTCTGTGTGATCTTCAACAAGTTGTTTAACTTCTCTGCATCTTGGTTCTCTGTCTGGAAAATAGAATGATAACAATAGAATCTACTTCCCAGAGTTAGCACAATAATTTAGTCAGTTAATAATTATCATGTGCTCCTCACAGAGTCTGCTACATACTAGGTATTATTAAAACATCTGTTAAGTAAGATTTAAAACAGTCTATGACACTAATTATATAAAGCCATGTGCTGACTCAATGCACTCCACTCAGCTTTCCCCCCAACTCCTTCACTTCCCATCTTAATAAGAATTAGTTCATTTCAAATCTCCCGTATTTGGAGTTTCAATTCAGTATATGATCGAGCGTTAATGATGTGATGATGGGTCACCTTAAGATAGGAAAGACTGTTATAAATATTTCTTCAATACTTTTAAGGCATTGAAAAATTATTTATTAGGTATTAAAATTTGTTCTGCAAAGCAATACCAGATTGATGAGCTGTTAGGGCCTGAATTATTCTGCAGTTGAAATATGCCTTTTGGTTGTGTTCATCAGCAGGGCCAGGACTAGGCAGATGCAGGGCCAACAGCGTTCTGCAGGGCCAGCCAACCCCACCCAGCCTGCACCGGGCGGCGCTTTGTACGTAGAGATTTTCCTGCCAAACTGAGTAAACCAAAGGCTCCCTCTCCAGGCTGTCTTCATTCTTCCCGCAGGGCCTGTCAACCTTCCTCCTTCACAGTGACTTTTAAGAGTTTGAATAAAAAGTTAAAGTTTAAAATATTATTTTGACCTAACAAAATAAATCCTTGGAGTCTTACTGTAGAACTGAGGCTACCAGAGGGAGGTAGTGGGTGGGTGCCAAGTGTGGCAGGGCCCCAGGGACTAAGGTGGAGGATTATCAGTACTTTGGGGATAGCTGTGGTATGTAACACATATATGAAGAACTATGAACCTGTAAGCCCTCATGATCTCATTAAAAAATAACGAAATTCCAAGTTAAAAAATAAAAACATTATATATATGAGTGGAAACGGAGGGGATTGTGTTAAGCAAAATAAGTCAGAAGGAGAAAGATAAACACCAGATGATTTTACTCATATGTGAAGTACAAAGAAAAAAAACGAAAGAACCGACAAAATTAACAAAACAAACCCAAGAAGTCTAACTGTAGAACTGAGGCCACCAAAGGGGGAGGAGGAAGGGAAGGAAATAAAGTAGAGGGGGGCGCCGGGGGACAGTAATAAAAGACTATGGGGGCTTTGGTGGTGGGTGGCGGTGAGAAGGTGTGAACCTGTATCCCTAAATCACGTACAGTGTCGTAAACCACTGCTATCTCAAATCTCTAGTTTTATAGGCACTCCCCAAATTATAAACTGATTTTATTTCCCAAAAATGTCATTTTAAACCCAATGAAAGTCCATTTATTACCCTGAAAAATCCTGGTACAAAGAACGTTCCTCCCTCAGAGGCAGTTCCACACCACTGAGCTCACTGGGCTCCTGTTCTTCTCCCACCTCATCTTGTCCTCTACCTGACCGTCTTATGTGTCCACTTAGGAAGAAAAATCACCAGCATCCCTCACACCATAAGTAAGTTACCATTTCAGCAGAAGTGTTCAAAGTTGTTTTTTTTTTTAAGATTTATTTATTTTTGCATACAGGCTGGGGTGTAGGCCAGAGGTGTGGGGCGGCGAGAGGGTTCACCAGAGACAGAGTGGGGAGCAGAACAGGCAGATCGATGGATATACACTGCTGAGGGGAGCAGCAGGCGAGGCAGGAGAGGTCTGCAGTGCCATGTGGGAATCCGCCCAGTTGGGCATCGAACTCGCACCACAGCCACCCACAGCTCCACAGCACTGCGCTTAACCGGTTGCTCCACCAGAAAGGCCCCAAAGTTGGTTTTAAAAGCAGAAGCGTGTAGTGGCTAGGCCTGTGTCCCTACGTCAAGGAAGGTGCCTCAGTAAAACATAAGGCAATTTTTTAAAATAAAAACTAAAAACCGGTATTTTCTGGCAGGCAATCATTTGTTTTTATAGAGAGATGATACCGAGTCACTTTCATTCTAGTACCTCCTAGACTCGGGATGTAGGAGTGGTAAGAGACTTGGTGTTGTCTTCAGAGAGCTGTGCTCTGCTGCAAGGGACTAGACAGTCAAATGTTCACAAATGATGACATCAAATGAAAGTCAGGAGGGAAACGGGAGCAAGCTAAGCACCAAGTTTCTCAAGCTTGACGACAACATCAGAATCGCCAGGGATCTTGGAAAACTCCCAAGTACGCAGATCAACTACAAAATGTCTGTGACGTTGAGTCAGGCACCAGTTTGTAAAGCTCCCCCAAATGATTCTAAAGCCTGGCCAAGAGGAGAAGAATTGCTTTACCTTTCCAGAAAAAGATACAGCATCACAAACATCTCTGAGCAATGTGCTCAGGTGCTTGATTGAATGAATGTAAGTTATGATTGATACTGGCTGTGTGACCTCAGGCAACCCAGCGAACCCTGCACACTTCTCTGTCCTCATTTGTAAATGGGTTTAATAGCCTCCTGTGACTAGAGTATTAAACACGATTTTGCATGTCAAATGCCTATCACGGTAACCCACACTTAGAAATTGCTCCATAAATGTCAGCTTTCCATACCATCGTTGTCATCGCTGTGATCTCTGTCATTTTAATATTTGTGACTTGCTCTACTGCAGAGGACTGGGATTTCCTTAGGGTCTCAAATGGTCCACCTGCAAATTTGGCACCAGAACTGACTTGGCGGGCTTTTCTTAGATCCTTAACAACCTGGAGAGATTTAACTTCTCATTTCTCCCTGTGTTTTCAACCTCCCTGGAACCATTTTTCTGTTCCGCACCTTTTTTTCTGGCCTGGATGCAAAAATCTTGCCAGTCTGCCCTAAAGAAACAGGAGCGCGCACGGCTTCCTTGGGCTACAGGGCACTGTGGGGGATTGTCGTCTCCCGCCTCTGTTCCACCCAAATATCCCAGCAGCTAACCTTCCCGACTCCTCCTTGTATCCTGTTCCTTAATTCCTGTTGAATCTATTTCTTTGCTAATAAGCTGAGCAAGTTTCTATTTTCCTTGACCTCTGTATACAACTGCCATGAAAGAAGCTTGTACTTATTTCCCTAAACATGCAATTTATATCAGTGTGCATTGATAATGATGTATGCATGTATAAATTCATACATTATTTATATCCACAGGTTCATTTATGTAAAAAACACATGTAAAATGTGTGTGTTCTATATACATACATAACGACAGCATGCACTATTTCTATACAAGTTCCCACCTAAAAATCTATAAAATG
The DNA here is from genome assembly GCA_004024925.1 of Scalopus aquaticus. NCBI lineage: Eukaryota > Metazoa > Chordata > Mammalia > Eulipotyphla > Talpidae > Scalopus > Scalopus aquaticus. The sequence continues at coordinate 8,875 of PVIJ01014131.1, read as the reverse complement.
AGGATAGTGTCAACAATGATCAAGCCTGTATTTCAAAAATATCCCCACTTCTGGGAGAGGCATGACACCACCACACACAAAAGTCTATGTTCATGTATCTCTGTGGCAGGATCATGAGCCTGTCTTGGTGCCGATTTATTTTTTTTAAGATTTATTTATTTATGCATACAAGAACTGAGGTGGAGGCCACAGACATGGGGGTGATGAGAGGATTCACCACAGACAGAGTGGGGAGCAGAACAGGCAAATTGACTGAAGTACACTGCCGAGGGGAGCGGCAGGAGAGACAGGAGAGGTCTGCTGCACCATGTGGGAAGCTCCCTGGTAAGGGATTGAACTCGTGCAGCAGTGGCTGCAGATAGCTTCATAGTGCTGAGACTTAACCCCATGGGCCACCAGGGAGGACCCATGGTGCCAGGTCCACAGACACAGGTGGAGCAGCTGGGGCCCAGTTGTGCACAGCTGCTTCTGTGTGACCGAGTCTGCTGTGTGTCTGAGGACCCTTGTTCGTGTGTTCATACTCAGTGACCACAGTCAGCGGCCACCTGTGTGACAGAGTTAATATCCACGTACATCTCAAACCACTTATCTTTCACGGATAAGGATTGTGTTCCCCTGTGGCTAGCACAGTGGAGGAAGCCAATAACCAGTACGTCAGCTCAACACACTGCGAGCAGTGCACACACAGACCACACGTTGCTCCCACTACTGCAGGAAGCCTACCTCGATGCCCAGCAGAGAACTATGTGGAGCTTATTACTAAGCCAGGAGAGGGTAAAGCACCCACTGCTGTCAAATTTGGTCATAGGGCCTCCCTGGTGGTCTAGCGGTTGTCTCAGCACTATCACCGCCATGGCCTGATTCACTCCCCGGCCAGGGAGCTGACCCACATGGCGCAGCAGACCTCTCCTGTCTCGCCCGCTGCTCCCCTCAGCAGTGTATTTCTGTCAATCTGCCTGTTCTGCTCCCCACTCTGTCTCTGGTGGATCCGCTACCCCGACCCCTGCACCTCTGGCCTGCACCCCAGTTCTTCTACACAAAAATAAAGTCTTTAAAAAATTAAAATAAAAAAAAATTCGTTCATAAACATGAAAAGAAAATACCTCACAGAACAAAGTGCTTCCCAAAAATTCCCTCAACACACCAAGCAACCTGTCCCAAGCGCCCATCTTCATCCACTCTGGGGAACGTCGACTTATCTACCCTCAACATGGTTCCCGTCACTGGCACCCTCTTGTTGCAGTCTAAGGGGCCATGGATTCAGAAAACCCAGAGACAGGGAATGATTTCTTCTGCCTCCTCTTCTTGCTCCTATCTCTCTACAAACCAGGACAGCTTCCCTCCTAAGAATAAGAATAGGCTCCATGCTCTCTGATGCAACAGTCCAACTCCAAATGCAGGAACTCTCAGTTATCCGGGACAGACTTGAAACATCAAATGAGCTGCAAGTCCTGCATATAAAGGATGGGCTAAAACAAACAAAAAACTAATACACTATGAGCGTATGAACATTTTCCAAACCACAAAATAATGCCAAACTACAATTTTGGATTAAAATTTGGCTCTTAAAAAAAACTGGAAACAACAAACAGTGCCAGGGATGTCAAGAAAAAGGAGCCTCTAATACTGCTGTGGGAATGCAAACTGGTCCAGCCCCTACAGGAAGCTGTGTGGAGGTTCCTTAAAACACTAAAAATGCAGCTACCATATGACCCAGGGATTCCACTCCTAGGAGTCTACCAAAAGGACAAAAACACAAATCCAAAAGGAAACTTACACTCCTATGTTTACTGCAGCACTGTTTACAACAGCCAAGATATTGGAAAAGCCCAAAGTAGATGAATGGAAAAATAAGATGTGGTTTATATAAATAATGGAATACTACACAGTGATCAAAAAGATACTCATGCCATTTGTGGCAACATAGATGGAGGTGGAAGAGATTATGCTCAGTGAAATAAGGAGAACGATAAATATGAGATGTTTTCACTTATATGTGGAATCTAGAGAAACAGAATAAAAGGTCAAAAAAAGACAAAACTTACAAGCTGACCATAGATCTGAGGCATAGAGCAGGGAGGAGGAAGGAAGGATAAAACAGGGGCGTGAAGAGCACAAGGAACTATGGTGAGGGATCACAGGTGCTGTGTTGATGGGAGAAAACTTCAGGGGCTACACCTGAAGGGAGAAATCAAACACCATACAAAAATAAACAATGAAATAAGAAAATAAATACGTAAATTTTAAAAATAAGTAGCTAAATAGATAAGTAAATAAAAAAAGCTGGCTCTTGGTTTAACCAGCTAAGCAACTGTCATAAATCATAAAAAAAAAGAGGTACACGGGCCTCCCCGGTGGCGCAGCAGTTAAATACTGCACTGTAGAGCCGTTGGCATCGAGAAGCGAGTTCGATGCCCAGCAGGGGAGATTCCCACATGGCGCAGCAGACCTCTCCTGCCTTGCCCACTGCTCCCCTCAGCAGTGTACTTCCGTCGATCTGCCTGTTCTGCTCCCCACTCTGTCTCTGGTGAACCCTCTTGCTGCCCCATGCCTCTGGCCTGTACCCCAGCTTGTATGCATAAATAAATAAATCTATAAAAAAAAGAGGTACAGCATTCTATACCAACTTTTATTCCTCCTCTTTAAAGAATTACAAAATGAAGGGTCTACTTTGCAGAACAATGTAATAAATGGAAGAAATGGAGAAGGAAGCCATGAAATGGTCGGTGTACATTATATTAGTGATGGAAAATGTAACACATGAGAAATAGACATTTTGGGACATTCCTTAATCTCATTGATTTCTGTTAGGAGTATGCACTCTGGTGAAGAACAGCTGGCCCCAGGCACAAATTATACAGTGAAATAGAAAGACAGTACCTGCCAAAGGAATTTATAATGCTCAGGAAGAAGATAAACATCACACACTCGCATACTTGTTAGTATGCACAGGCGCACAGACTAATTGCGCAGAAAGGATTTAATATTCTGGGTGATGATGTTCGATTAGGTTAAGCATCAATGAGCTCAGTTAGTCAAGAAACTTTTCCAGAAATTTCTATTAAAAATCTATATGGTTTACAAATTATCAGCAGGAAAATTACAGGCCAGGGATTTGGGCAAATATCCTAGTTCATCTTCACCTCAGGAGTCAGAATACATCCTAGGACAGAAATGGTCCCTGACACTCATGGCTTAAAGATGGGATGCCCTTTCTCACAATGCATGTCTCAAGGGACCTTTGCCACCAAACACTTGGTTCCTCAGAGTCCCTTAAGCAGCTGCTTCTGACCCTTTGTTTTCAGGGAGAATCTGTGATCCAGAAGACTGATCTCTTCTTTATGAATCCAGTCTAGGACACCACTGAAATATCTCAGGTAAATAAGCAAGTAGGGGAATACAAATAATTCCAATAGATTACTAATGGCACAGAGTGGGGGCAGCTCACGGAGGGGACAGAAATATGCCAGGGGCTGTACTTTCTGTGGAATTGGGGCTGCTGCTCACACGACACCGTGTCAACGCTGCTTTGGGTACTGAAGAGTAGAAATGCCAGGTCCTACCCAAGCTCAGTGTTTATCTACTTCACATAGTGTTTTGAGGTGAGATTTCACGAAAGTCTGAAAACACTAGCCTAGGTTACTTAGTTTTCGGAAACCATGATTGTTTGGTTACACTCCATGAGAACGCCCTGATTTAGGAGAGTGAGTGGGGGAATTTGAGGAGCCCCAGGGAACTTACAGGAGGCCCATACAGTTCATTGCTGCCTCAGCTCTAAGCCAAGTCCTGTTTTCCTTCCTCTAAGCCCCACCTTCCCGCCTGTCAGCAAAACTTCCATTCTATACCCTGTTTACCGGGAGGGGCAGAGAGCCTGAGACAGTGACTTTTACCATTCTAAGTGAGGAGTTCACAACAGCAATGAGAGTTTCATGCTCATTTTTCATGTAGCATTTTTGTGAAATCACTGTTGCACAGTTTGTTTCAGGTATTTCTTAATCTTCGCTCTTCAATTTTTCTCTTCCCTCCCCTTCACCTGGCAATCATAACATATCCTCCAGTGCCACCGAAAGCAGGGCAACCTACAACCACACTTAATCTACTTTCAAGAGGGAGCTTTTGAATATAAAAAATGTTCAGCTGTACCAAGCTTTAGGGCATTTATCCTCCTTCTTGCTGCCACCGTGTATACTTTTTTTTCAATGCCATTCATCAGGATTGGGTCCTCCACTCCATGACAAGCAGGGAAGAGCAAGTTAAGACAAAATGAAAACTCATTAAGACAAAAGCCGAAGAAAACAGAAGGGGGGGGGTGTTGAGGGTTATAAGAGAGACTCCTTTGTGCACAGTAGTTAACGAGGAGTGTGTGGGGGAGAGGGAGACAGACAGGGAGAGAGCTGAAGCAAGAGGCAGGAGTGAAGGGGAGAGGGAGGGACCGGGGGAGGGCAGGAGGGATAGAGAAAAGAGAGAGACAGAAAAAAAGAGAAGAGGGGGCAGAGGAGAAAGAGAGGCCAGCCTGGCAGCGCCAGGCCCCTGGGAGGAGTGTTAGCAGCCATCATACTCAGACAGGACAGGAGGGCCTATCAGGTTGAGGGGCCCAAGTATTTGGCAAACACTTTTCTTCTCCTGATTATTAATCAAATCAGTCTGCACAATGCAGTAAACACTTAGGAAAAGAAGAAACATTTTCCCTCACTCCCAAAATCCTGACAATTTAGCCTGCCCACTATCTGGATTTAGTGCTAACAGAGAGCGAGGAGGTTAAGCTATTTGTCCAATTAACGGTGGGGATTACCATTGTCACTCTTCTTCATAAATAATCAAGTTGATGGCACGGTGCCACTTAAAAAATACATTGGCACGCTGACCAACACGGGTAGAGACTGCTCCTCACTCCTGGTTACTCTGACTTGCAAAACTAAAGGTGCATGTAGGACTCCCCATAGATGAACGTGACATTTTTTAAAGTATTTTTTAATGATTTATTTATTTATGCATACAAGCTGGGGTGCAGGCCAGAGGTATGGGATGGTCAAAGGGTTCACCAGAGTCGGGAGCAGAACAGGCAAATCGACCGAAATACACTGCTGAGGGGAGCAGCGGGCGAGGCAGGAGAAGTCTGCTGTGCCATGTGGGAATCTCCCCGGCTGGGCGTTAAACTCACACTGCAGCTGCCGACAGCTCCAAAGTGCTGCACTTAACCCATTGCACCACCAGGGAGGTACCGAACATGACATTTTTAAGCGGTCACAAACTTGGCCTCTGAAAACACATCCAGCAGAAGGGCCAACTTCAGCTAAAAGGTTAATACTTTTAGCAGCCGAAAAGCCTGACCTCTCCCGCATCTCTCAAAGCTGAGAACGGACCACAGCACAGCCTCATTGGGCACGTAGAGTAAATGACCTCATAAAGAATAGAGTGTGAAGAAGTGCTGCTCAAGTGGGGTCCCAGGGGGGAACAGGTAAGGGGAGAAGGCCGTCATGCGTAAGGCAGCCTCAAGGTATAATTTACGACACTTTCTTAATATGGGCACATGCAGTGTTGAGAAGCTGTTTGTCTAGGACCAAGCAGAGGCTAGAGAAGAGGCTAAAACCCACCCCCAGCAAGGAAGGGGAGATGGTGCAGGGGATCCCCTGGGTGGGCCAGGCTGCTGCCCAAGGCAGTCTGCCAGGCCCGGCGTGAGGCAGCCAGCAAGAGTCTAACTGCAGAGCTGTTTCCATGCAGGTGGGAGCTAAACAGCAGGAGGAGAGTGCGGACCACCAACTAGGCTAGTCAGGAGGCTCTTCAGCCTAAGTTCAGAAGTAGAGGTTAGGTGGAGCCCAGCGGGGGCACAACATCAAAGGTCCTTGTGGGTACTGGGGAGGGGGGTCCGCTTCCAAGGAGGCCCAGGCTATTCCCACGCCCCTCACACTTCAGTAGGTCTTGGTCTCTGACCATTCAAATGCTGACCCTCCCTCTAGAGAAGAATGGCATCACCCAGGTTACCCCATCAACTTTCGTCAGTACAACTATCAAGTATTTTTCTTGCCACCAGACTGTATTCTTATTAAGTGCACTTTTTAGGAAAACCACACCAGGACAAAAGCAAGTTTTTCTAACAGCCGCCATCATCGCAGCTCAGAGATCAGCTATGGCAGCAAAATCCCTCCAGACCTGTCAGGCAGGAAATGTCCACCCCACCCAGCTTTACTTAGGCTACCAGAAAGAGCTTCTTGGGCATTCTCAGACACCCCAAATACTCAACAGCAAAGTCTGATGACCAAGTATACTAGCACAACAGAGAATTTAATGTATTAGTATTAATAGCACTTCAGCGAATTTTAGTTACTTGACTATTTAGAGGAGTTTGTTTGAAGTGTATTATTAAAAGCAGACACATGTCCAGTTGATTAAATACTCTTTGTCTAAAATACTCAACTCTCATTAAAATATACAAGCTTATAAAAAATACACAAACTCTATCTAAAATATGTAAACTCCATATTTGAAATACATAAACAAACCTAGCCAAAAACAACCCTAGAAATGTATACCCTCACTATTGCTTTTTGGTTAAAGTCTATATTCCTACTCAGCAGCAAGATTCCATATGATATTTTGATCTCTTACTTCTGGTCATAAGAGGAGAGGAGAAAATAATCTATCTGATATACATCTTTTTAGTCACATTGAGAAATTTATACATAAGCATTTGAATTTCATTAGCAAAGATTTCTACGTGTAATAGCACTTAATAATAGAAAAATATGATGTACTAGACTATGCTTAATCTTCATAAATATAATTTAAATAACTGATCATTATTAATAATGCTTTCAATTGTTCAAGCCTTAAAGTGAGGCAGTGTGATGAGTTCTGCTGCTCTAACAATACATTACAGTCTTTTAAAAAATACTCTACCTCTATACACATACCCACACACATACACTCTTCACTATGAATCGTTTTTACTATGAGTTTCATTTCCAGCTTAAAATACATTTTGAGTTCATTGCTGGTTTGAGGGGAAAGAAACACCCAAGGTACTTCAGTGAAGCTTGCTGGTAGAATAGGACATGGAGAAGAATAAACTCCAGTAATTTTAAACTTCATCATTGTGGGTTTGTTGGGGTGGGGTGGAGGAGGGGTAGCTCTGTTCTCTGCATCTCAGCAGCTTCCTTTCCAGAGTGAGAACAAGCAGGTATGAAATGCAGGCTGACCCAGGACAATAGCTCAAAATAATACATGCCACTTGGTGGATTAAAAATTTATAAGCTATTTTTCCATCTCTGCTTGGAATACAAATGAACATATTCTTGTCTCATTTAAAGTGATTTCTCACTCGGGGTTGAAAAGATATTTAACACCTTAAATTCTATGGGCTTTGCTTTTCTGATTGTATTACTCAGGAAATAAGCTAACAACTAGAGTACTTGGCAACAGTGTCACATTCCACACTCCAACCATGTATAAATAAGCCCCTTTACATAAAAGTCCCAGCAGGCTGAAATAGCACAGCTTCAGCATTAACTCCTCACCCCCCTACACACACAGGCACACACATACCTGCACCATGTCCACATAACTCTCAGCGTGGGGGAGTGACGTCATCAACATGGCAGTGAAGGGACGCAAGTATCAACTCTCCCAAAAGAAAAGCTGCCTATAAAGAGACATCAGCCAAACCCAGAGAAGATCCAGAAACGCTACATAAATCGAACACCCTCACGGGTGAGTAGAACTTGGACAGAAGCTAAAAAGACTGATCAAGGAGAAGAAAGAACCACCAGATCCCCTCTCCCCTCTCCTCAACACAAAACCGGACCAGGAGACCAAGACGAGAGGCACCTGAGGAAACCCAGGAAAAAAAAAAAAAAGGTGAGCAGAGGTGTTTTCCCCGGGCACGGCAGAGTGATAAAACCCGAGACTGATACCAGTAGTCCCTCCAGGTAGCAACAGAGCCCTGGAGAGGGCAGCGTGCACTGGGGAAGTTGGTGGGACACGGAACAAAGTCCCGGGCAGCCGCGGTGTGGTGTGGCCCCTCCCCCCACCACCATTATGGAGCCAGCACTCTAGCTCCTGTTTGGAACAGATCTCTGGGGTAGTGGTCTACCCACCCCTTCAGTGACACTATTAATAGCTAACAACTGGAGGAAACATGGGAGAAAAAAGAAAAATCTCCCAGCTACAGGTGCGGGAAAAACACAGGACACAAGCCGCACGCCATAGGAACTTCCTGTCCTATCCCGTGCAGGAGAGCGAGGGCTCCCGAGGCAGTTCCACTGCGCAGCTGGCAGAGAATTACCACGGGAGGCAGTCAGTTTCATAACCCACCCATAAAGACTGCCGGCTAGGCTGCTGCAACTGCCCTCCAGGCGCCGGAGTGCAGAACAAAAGCCGCACCTGGTTGGCACTTCCCGCTCTGCCCCGCGCAGAAGAGGGAGCCAGGTCAGGGCAACCCCACCGAGGCAAGCCAAAGCCCTCCAGGCGTGCACGCCCCCGCACTGCCACAGCCCTGTACTGCCATGGCCCTGCCCTCCAGCCGTGCAAACAGCTGCGCACCACCCTCCAGCCGGCCAACGGCCTCACCCACGTCTGCCCTCCAGCTGCCTGCACCGTCCACGGCCCCGCCCTCCAGCCCTGCGCGCATGCACGCAGCCACACCCCCACCCTCTGGTCGTGCGTGCGGAGCCGCTGCCGCCCTCTAGCAAGTAGAACCAAGAACCATGCCTGCCGGCACCAACAGCACAGGAATGCAACGATCAGAGCAAAGCAGAAGGCCAACAACAGGAAGAAAAAAAATTACAAATGACCCTCAAAACAATTCACCACAGAAAGAAAACCCTTCTTCAGAACCCAATAATATGGACATAGAAGATTACATCTGCCTAACAGATAA
>PVIJ01014130.1:0-42144 GCA_004024925.1 Scalopus aquaticus | reverse complement strand
CTCCTTCCTCCCCCCTCCCCTCCCTCCTCCCCTCCCTCCTCCCCTCCCTCCCACTCTTCCAGGAAGCCCCCAGAGGGCTGCGGGTTTCTGCTGTTTCTTTCAGTTCCTATTCAGCTCAGCTTCCTAACACAGCACAGTGCAAGCTCGCGGCAGACTCAGCCAGGTCTCGCTGAGTGAGTGAATGTGTGTGTGAGTGAACGAATGAATGAATGTGGGCGAAAGAGTAGATGCGGCCAGGCTGGGGGGAGGGGAGTGGAACGAAGCAGCTTCCTGGCAGAGACCAAAGGCTCCCCGGGTTCAGAGGAGGAAACTCAGGCAGCTCTGAAGAGAGGCTCCAGCAAGGAAGAGACAAAAGCGATGGGGCCTCTGTAGGCCTTGGGAGCACTGGGTGAGGGCTGCAGGGGCAGAGGCGGGTGGAGGGAGACACACAGGCAGGAGAGGGAAAGATGGAGGATCAGGTTTCAAAGGCAGGGCGGGGAGCAGACCAGGAGTGGGGGGCAGGCTGAGGAGGGGTCAGGGAGCTGCTGGTGGGTGAGGAGGTGTGATTGCCTCTGAGAGGAAGCTCTGTGGCCCGCGGGGCAGCCAGATTGAAACCATCCATTTGCGTGACAGCTGGGCCCTACCAGCTGTGCTCTATCCAGGGGAGGGACTGCTATTACCCGAAGCTCCCTTCTTGCAGTGAGGCTGCGGGCAGTGGGGCCGAGCGCCTGCATCCTTCAGGCCCCTGGGGATGCGTGACAAGACCCGCTGGCCAGGGCCTCGGCCACTCAGGAGGACACAGCTGAGCCTCCGAGGGCCGGGATCTCAGGCCTCACCCTGGGTTAGGGGTGAGCTGGCTGCTTCAAGGAGGCCCCGAGGTGCCTGCCATCAGGACAGCAAAGAGTGGGGTCTCATCTCTATGCCCCTCCTAGTCACGCCCCTGAAACGGTCCACTCCTAACACCCTGGTCACCTCAACTCCAAACCCTCGCAAGCACGTGATAAGAACAGGGGGTGCTCTCATTGGGGTGCAGGTCTCCCTGCGCCTCCTTAAGGGGGGCTGGGGTTATGGGAGACACAACAGCAAGGCCCAAGCCCCCTGCACCACTTTCTTGCTGTGTGGCTTGGGATACGCGGCACGACGTCTCTGAGCTTGTTTAGCCATATGCCAAAGGGAGGTTGATACCTACCTCTCAGGCTTGCGGTGGGACTGATGAGGGGCTTTAAGGCGGGGCCTGGCACTCGATACAGACTCCCAGAGAATACAGGGCGTTTCCTTCCCCACCTTCCCGCACGCGGTAGCACCACCACCATTTAACAACCCTCTCTAGGGAAAAACAAAAGAGCCCTATCTCCGCGTCTGCCAATTGCTGTGGTGTAAACCCTCCCAGTGTGGACAACCATTTCAAGGATGGCATTGAACTCGGGTTAGAAAGAGCTGTGCAAAACCAGCCCCGGGCTCATGCTCACCTGCATGTCCCCAGAGGAGGAGAGAGGAGCAGAATCTCCCTAGGGCTGGGTGTGACGTCAGGGGGCTGCCTAGGAACCTGGGTCAGACCAGGTGAGCTTCTGGAACCAAAGCTGACCACAGGTGGCCAAGGTCCATGAGTAGACTTGCCTCTGTGAGGACATGGGAGGAAGAAGGACATGGGAGGGGTGTGTGTGCCCTCCAGGAGCAGCTACCCACCCACCCACCCACCATGTAGCTCTTTTCTTTCTCTTCCTTCCACATCCCCGACACTGTTCCTTGTTCATCAGAACGCTTGCCACGTTGCAGAAGCTCTACCCACTCTGTCCCGTAGGGTTCTCGGGCCAGAGCATCAGGTCTAGTCCCAAGGCGAGAGCGGATTCCCTGCAGGACAGGCTGAACACAGGTGCGCCTGGTCTTGCCCGAAGAATGTCTGACTCAGCAGGTCTGGGGGGAACTGAGGAATTTGCATTTCAGAACGTGCCTGGGCACTCTGCTGCCTCGGGGGCCCCACTTTGAGAGCCATTGGCGAGAGTGTAAGATGAGAAAGCAGGCACGCGCCATCCAGGGAAGCTAAGTAGTTCAGGATGGGGAGGACTCGGGGTGCAGAGTTCAGAGGGAATTTTCCATCCCCGGGGAAAGCCTGGGACTTGATTTCTTGTTTGCCTTCCACCCCAAGCCCTCTCCACCTAAGCAGGAGACAGTCCCCAGCCCTGGTGGCAGAAGGCTCCACCCCCCCCCCATCACTCTGGTGGCCGGCAGCAGGTGCCAGCACCTTCTCAGGCAAGGGGAGAGCTGACGGGGGGCTGCAGAGACAGCTGAGGCTGCTGTCTGTTTTCCGAAGGTGTCAGGACCCCTGGCCCCCAAACTAATGAGGGGGTCACAGACTCATCCATGCTTTTCCTCTTTCCTCCCACCCTAGGCGCCACATGGGGTCTTTCCATGGACAGGCAGGCAGAGACCCAGAGGCATGAAGTCAGTTTCCACCTCCCACCACCTGCCCTCTATGGCAGCAGGTTACCGGCGGCCACTGGCATCTCTTTAAGTTGGGAGGTTCTGCACAGGGTGCAGGGACACCGCCCCCCTTCCTGCCACATTTAATCTCCAGGGAGCCAGAGTAACTAATCCCCCCTATGGGATCCACATCCTTGTGGATCTTTATTTACATAATGGGCCCCAGGAGTCCTTTCTATAACTAGCTCAGAGGGCATTGGGGTGGAGGCAGGAGTGAAATCGGGGTGCAGGGGCATGGGCCCACCCTAAAGCTTTGGGCATAAGGAGAAAGGCGATAAGTCAGCAGCCCGGAGAGGCCGGTGTGTGTGCCCGCGTGGAATGGGTTTGGGTGACTCCTGGCAAGACAGAAAAGAAGAGTAAAGGAAGTCCAAAGTGGGGAAACTGAGGCAAGGCACCCTAGAATCGGCACATTGAAAAGGACCTCACCTGGCTTTGGGGGCATCTTGCCAAGCTTGGTGGAGTTTCTCTAGCTCCCTTTGCCCCCCCCACTGGGCATATCCCAACCCACATAGACTCCATTCCCCCCAAATGAGCCTCCTTATCTCTCCCAGCCTCTGGGTGCCTGCATGGGTGCCCGGGGTGCCCGCGTGTGCTGGCCGTGTCTGGGCGCTCGGTTATTACTCAGCCACAGATATTAATCCCTCCTTATGCAAAGGGACAATGGCTGGTAAGCCGAGAGTCGGATTTGAAGCTCGGCCAGCCCCCGCCGCTCCCCGCGCCCGCCAAATGGACAGCCTGTGGGTGAGGGGGGAGCTAAGCGGAGAGGCCATCAAAGCTGATTTTCAATCTGTTGATTTTGCTCTGGGCCTTCAGAACCCAGATTCTCCCAGCCCTCTCCTGCCCCAGTCCCCCGGCTCCCCACTGGTCTCCCAGCCCCAGGCGTTTATCTCCCAAAGTTGGACTTACTGACCTGGCTCATGGGGGCTCCTTTCATCACTCAGATCTGATGACAATGAGGTTGGCTATTGGGGGTGGGGGTGGGGGTGGAGAGAGGGCTGCACAGCACGGAGGGTGGGGCTGGGAGAGATAAGGAGGCTCATTTGGGGGGATGGAGTCTATGTGGGTTGGGATATGCCCAGTCGGGGGGCAAAGGGAGCTAGAGAAACTCCACCAAGGTTGGCAAGATGCCCCAAAGCCAGATGAGGTCCTTTTCAATGTGCCGATTCTAGGGTGCCTTGCCTCAGTTTCCCCACTTTGGATTTCCTTTGCTCTTCTTTACTGTCTTGCCAGGAGTCACCCAAACCCATTCCTACTAGTGAAAAGGGCCCACCTGCCCGGCTGCCCGCCTCAGTACTGGGTACTGCTCCTGGAATGCGGCCCCGTTTAACCCTGAGGGGGGGCGGTCTATCCCCACTCTGCTGAGGACTGAATTAGGCGAACCCTGTGGGCCAGTGGGTGTTGTCTGGCAAAGACTCCCACGGCCCCAGGGACGGTGGTGTCTGGGTCTGGCTGGAAGGGGGCAGGACTATTGGGGAGTATTGTGCTACAGAACAAACTCAGAGCCATTGAACTGGTTTCAAGTCGGTGCCACGATATAGAGGGGGAAACTGAGGCATGAAACTGTTGAGCAACCTCCCAAAATCTTTCAGCTAACAATCAGCAGACCAGCGTGTCTGGCCCCTAGTCGGTAATCCCCATACCAGGTTCCTGTGTCTCCTCTGCTCATTCCCCCCCACAGCCCAGTCCAGCCCACGGTGTCTCTCTCTTCCTAAGGTACCGCCTTAGGGCCTCCTGCCAGAAACTCACTAGACACTGCTGAGGCTTGGGGGCCTCAGGCTAGGGTTCCAGTTTTAACATATGCAAGAGTAGCTTTTCCAAGAAATACATAGATCAGAAAACGCCGGGTGACATCTGCAGAGCTGACGAAGTGAGCAAACCGCCTTCTGGCCGCCGGATGAAGAGCAGCGAACAAGGGCCCGCTCTCGCACGCCCCCGTGGACCCGAGCTGGGGCACAGCGCGGGATGCTCGGAGAAGTGGGGTGATTCTGTTGAAAGTATGAACTCTGCAGCCTTGGGGTGCAGAGGGGACGGAGGGTTGAAGTAACATTTATTGAGTGCCAATATGCCACAGATGTCTCCCCTCAAACTGAAATGGCTGGAAGGATGATGGCCATGGTGGCCCCACTTTCTGGAAGGGGGGACCGACCCGTTAGGAGCCCCAAGGTGGGGCTAGATGCCAGGTCTCCAGACTCCCCAGCCCAGGGGCGGGTGGGCCCGTACTTTGTGATACATCAGTTGCCGTCTGGTCTCCGCACGGCCCAGGAGAATGATCTGGAGTTAAGTGGCCTTGGGTTAGCCCCAAGAGAACCTCGGGACAAGGCAGACGGAAGACCATGGTGGCCCCACTGATCACCAGCCATACCCCCAAAGAGGAGGCAAAGTTGGTAATGTCCTGCCTCCCCCAAATCTCCCAAAGCACTCAGACAAGTCTTGAGGACATTTCCTTCATCTGAAATTTGCTAGGCCGTCACTCACTGGCCAGACGGAGCCGGGCCCTTCCAGAGCAGAGCAGCCGTGAACCGGAACAGAGAGTAATCACTCGCCGTCAAAGGGGAGGGAAGTCTGGGGGGGGGGGGCGCCCGGGGCCCAGGTCAGCGTGAAGGGAGAGAGATCAGACACCCAGCTGTCCATCACCCTGCTCCGCGGAGCACAGGGAGAGGCAGGCTGGGGGTGGGGAGGGAGGTGTGCCGGGGTGGGAGATGAGAGCTGGAGGGACACAAAAAACAAGTTTGGGGCTCAAGCCCCGGGCTTCTTAGGGAAAAAATTGGCTTGGTACCTGGGGTGGGAGCAAGAGTCCCGTTGGGGGGGTGACCTGTGTCCCCCAAAAGACATAGACGGCCTCACCCTGGTACCTGGTAATATGGCCTTATTTCTGATTTGGAAATAGGGTCTTTTGGGGGGACAAGAAGCTTGCAGATGAGACTCCAATCCTTGTGACCATACAGTTTCAGAGCTAGGCTGTCACTCACCCACGTCACCGGGGGGTGGGAGAGGACACCAGGCCAGGTCTCAGCCAGCAGCAGCAGCGGCTACCGGAAGTGGCCGTGCACATGGTGTCATTTCTGCCTTGGGGAGCCCTCATGGTCTCAGCCATGGAAAATCACATCTGGGAAGGTCAGAGCAGCGAGGAGCTGGCACTGGCCGAGCGCAGAGCCACGTTCCAGCCCCGAGCCCTGAGTCCAGCTCGCTTCTGCATCCAGGGCCTGTGCTCTCCGGGCTCTGCTCCCCTGGGGCGAATGCCAGAGCCCCGAGGGTGTGATCACAGGCCCACGCTCTGCCCAGGATGAAGGTGGCCAGCACTGCAGCTCGGGCATCGGGGGGCCGTGGGGAGCAGCAGGAAGGCGGTGGGAGGAGCTGAGACGCCAGGTCCGGCCTCTCTGGGCCTCAGTCCTGAGCTCAGGGTCCTCACTCCCAGGTGTGGCCTTTGACATCCAGAACAGGGTCTTTGCAGATGTGGCCAGATGGTTAAGGTGGACCCTGGTCCAATGTGACTGGTGCCCTATAAGAAGAGGGGACTCCCCTGTGTGTTTGGGGCAGTTTCCAGGCCCGGAGAAGGGTGTGGCAGGGGGAGGGTACCTGGCGAATGTGGAGGGAACCTGGCAATGGGGACCAGTGAACCGTCCATGGAGGGAGGGCAAGAGAGGTGTGGGGCAGACTGACTGAGGGGAAGGCACGAGCACGTTTCTAGCCATTCCTCTGGCGCTGGAGTCGAACTGGCCACGGCTGTCAAAAGACCTTGCGGGGCCGTGCGGTGGACAGGCCGTGGGGACCACGACGAGGCTGGTGCACAGGAGGCTTGAATGGCCAGACCTGCTGTTTCCTGCAGGCCGGCCAGTGGGGCTGCACATGGCTTCTCCGGTGCCCCCACAAACGGAGGCCCAGGGGTGCCAAGCTCAGCCGAGAAGGGATCCAGCCTGGCCTGAGGAATCAGGGTCCTGTGTCCACCCTAGGCCGCCCTGCTGTCCTCCCAGTCGCGCTGCCCAGCTGCCTCTCTGGGCGCCAGTCGACGTGACAGACAAGACCCCGGGAAGCAGGTCTGGGAGATGCTGTTGTTCAGGTAAATGCAGGTGAGGCACGGACAGCCGGGAGGCAGGGTCTCCCCCCCCACCCCGACGGAGCAGCCGGCGCTGGTGATTAGGAAACGAGATTTCTATTTTAGGATGAGCGAGACTTACAGGAAAGTTTGGAAGACGTTCCGAGAGCCCCCGCCAGCCCCCCAGCGCTCCCCATTGTTCACAGCTCACCTCAGCAAGACACCTCTGTCACAACCAGGAGCCAATACCCTGCTTCTCACCAAGCAAGGAGGTGATCTGGCCACGTGCTCCCGCCCCTCTAGACCCGTTTCTGTTCTGGGATCCCGTCCAAGACGCCACATTATGTTTAGCTGTCTCGTCTCCTCAGGCCCCAGAGGTCTGTCCCCCTCACACCACCTGCTTCTGGATGAGCTTATCGTTTGATGATCTCAGGTGTTTTGTAGAAAGACTCAAGTAGGTTGATGGTTTGTTTTAATCCTTAAGGACACCACACACACACACACACACACACACACACACACGCATGTGCACGCACTGCCTCATGTCATTCTCTCCTGCTGTAGCGACGACACTCCTATAGTTTCCATGGGGCATTATCCTCATCGCCTCCCCGACATCCCTAACAGGACACGGAGCCAGGGACGCTCATTAGCATCCCCACCTTGTATTGAGGAAACTGAGGCTGGCCGGGCCGGTGACGCTGAGCGCACCTCTCACCTGGGCTCTGGGCCCGGCTCATCTGCCGCCCCGCTGCTCCCGGGGGCTTCGGCCCAGTGCCCAGGCCACCCTGTCTGGGGGACGAGAGGGGAGAGCTGAGGAGATCAGCCAGTGGTCCAGGGTCTTCACCAGAGCAAGGCCGGAGCCCCCACCCCAGTGAGAGACGGAGGACCCCGCTTGGGCTTTCAGCTCATGCCCCCGCCTCCCCACTCCTGGCCAAGGTGGCCTGAGTGTCCTCAAGGCCGCTGTGAAGGGGGTCGCTGGGGAGAGGCAGCTGGGCCACGGGGCTGGGCCCCGGCGAAGGGTGCAGTGGCTGGGCTGACTGTCCAGTGCTCTGGGACCTTCCAAAAGAGGGAAGAGCGCCGAGCTCAGCTGGCCCTGCTGGCCCGGGCTGGGCAGAAAGGTGTGTGAGAGAGAGGCGAGTGCAGTGTGTTTGGGGACAGGAACGGTTTTGTGCGGCTGCAGCTCAGGGCACTGGAGACAGGCAGGAGCGAGACACAGGCGCACCTCGCCAGGGCAGAGCCCTGCATTTAGAGATGCTTTCCACCTCCTTCGCCTTAATGAACTCATTTCAATTCTCACAACAAACTTTCAAGTTTGCCTGGTACCCTCATGCTCTGGGGCGGCTCGGTGGCTCCCTTCAGGAAGTAGTCCTCGGTACCCCGCAGGGGTGGGCTGGGACTCTCCGGCGTGCCCTCAGGGCCTCCCCTCTGCACAGGTCACCTTGTCCTCACCAGAGTCTTCGACAGGATCCCGCAGAGAGAGGGAGGGAGAGAGGAAGGGAGGGACAGAAAGGCAGGTGTGAGGGTGGCTAGCTGGAAGGTCGTGCATCTGAACAGACGGCTGGGCAAATACGTGGGTAGCTAGACGGACAGATGGATATACAGTATAGAGAGATGGATGGATGAATGGGTGGGTGGATGGACAGGCGTGTGGGTGGCTAGACTGGCAAGTGGACGGACAGATGGACAGGTAAACAGGTATATATGTGTTTGGATGGGCAGATGAGTGAATGGATGATATATGGATGTGTGTATATATGTATACATGGACAGAGGGGCGGAAGGGCGCATGGAAAAAGAGATGGATGGGTGACTGACATATGTGGCAGTCCCAGAACGATGTCAGAGGGTACCAAGAGTCACCAGACATCATCTAACTCAACCCCTTCCTTTCGCAGGCAGAGAACACCCCCAGGGAGGGGGGAGCTGACATGAGAGCTGTGAGGGCAGCAGGCAGAGCTGAAGCCCGACACCAGGGCTTATCAGTTCCCCATGATTCTGGGGAGCAGGGCTTTTTGGGGGTGACCACAGGTTATGTCACTGTGCCCTTTACTGTTCTCTACCTGTCTCTGCAGAGAAAGGTCTCTGGGGTCTCCACACCCACTTCTGAAAGCTGGATGCTATGCTCTCCACATTACATTGAGGTTGTCCCCCCAAGACACCTCTGTTTGGAGGGAGTAAGATGCATGTGCTTCCCTTACTGACCACCTCAAGCCGCCTGCCTTTCCCCCTGGCCCCCACTCCCCGCTGTGTACAGGCTGGTCCCAGCATGAGGGGGCGCTGTGCAGAGCTGACCACGCCGCCATCTCAGCAAGACCTGCACGCTGGGGAGACGTGGGGCGGGCAGCTGGGGTAAGGGCAGAGGAGTGGCCGGATACTGGAGACAGGGAGGGACACCACAATATGCGAGTTTAACAATGCCCAGCTTCAAACGGGTGAGAGGAGCAGAAACAGAGGAGAAAGGCCGCTACACGCACATGTACGCACGCACACGCACGCACGCACGGTCTCAGCCCCAGAGGCTGTTTATGAATGTCACACGGGAGGTGGTGAGGGGCCAGCGCAGCCAGTTCTAGCTGCTCCCGGCCTGATGAAGGCCAATGATGCCAATTAATGGCAGGTCCCACTGGGCAGGGTGGCGCAGGCCCCCGCTGCTCTCAGGGGTGTCCCTCAGCAACAGAAGGCTGCCCAGGGACACTCTGGCTGGGGCAAGACCCTTCCTCCTTGCAGAGGGGCTAGTCTTCTGCGCTGGGTGCCCCCACTTGCCTTCCCCAGCAGAGCTGGGCTTTCCCCAAACCAGGGAGAGGCCAGGGAGGAAGGCCCACCTGGTGATAGAAGGTGGGGACCCTGAGGGGGGCAGGGGCTCGGGGTTGGGCTGGTAAGGCAGCCGAGAGGCGTCAGTTCCGGAAGAGGCAGCCAACAGAGCATTCGAGAAGATCAGAGGAGGCCACCCCCCACCCCAGACTCGGTCCTCCCTCAGAAGATGCTGCTTGTCACAACGATCACCAGATGAGCCACAGTCGGGAGGACAGGACTTGCAAAAGACACATCTGATAAGGGCCCGTTCTCTGAATTATACAAAGAACTCTTAAAACTCGACAACCAGAAAACAAACAACACAATTGAGAAAAGAGGTGAGAGGCGCTAGCAGACGTCTCACCGGAGGAGACACCCGGATGGCAAGCGAGCCCGTGGGAAGGGGCTGCACGCCGCAGGTGGGCGGGGAAGAGCCACACCACACACCCCAAACCCGAACCGGATGGCAACATGGGGGTGGGGGAGAGTTGTTCATTCCTGGGGGGTGCAAAGTGAAGTGGACATTTTGGATGATCGTCTGGCCGTTTCTTACAAAACTAAATGTCCTTTTACCATCAACGATCCAGCAGTCACGCTCCTTGGCATCTACCCAAAGGCGCAGAAGCCTTACATACACACAAAACCTGCCCTTGGTATCTCCCACCCCTGGACGCGACCAAGACGGCCTCGCAGATGAGTGGCCAGGCGACCTGCAGTCCATCCAGACAGTGGACTGTTCCCAGCCCTAAAAAGACCCGGAGGGGACTTAGATGCACACGACTCGGTGAAGGAATGCAATCTGGAGAGGCTCCATGTGTGTGATTCCACTCTGTGACATTCTGGAAAAAGCAAGAGTGCAAGACGAGAGGTGGCCAAGGCTGGGCGGGGAGGGCTGGCGGCCAGGCACGGGGCATCGGCAGGGCAGTGGAACTGCTCTTACAGTGCTGGTGGTCTAGGCATTCAGCGTGTCCGGGTTCAGAATGGACAGCACCCAGCGGGGACCCTCAGGGAGACGAGGGCCGGTGGGGGAGCGGAGTCAGTGTGGGTTCATCGCTGAAATAGACCCTTTGTCTGGCTGTGGGCACTGCGGGACCTGTGCATGGGGGAGCAAGGGTGCACGAGCAATCTCTGGCCAATTTTTGCTCACTTTAATGTGAACCTAAAACAACAACTCCTCCTCCTCTTTCTCTTCCATCTCCTTCCCCTCCTCCTTCTCCTCTTCTCCTCCTCTTCCTCCTTCTCCTCCTCCTCCCACTGACCCTGAGGCCCATTGGAGGGGGGGGGGGTCAGGGAAAGTTGCCCCAAGAAGTGTGGCAGGAATTAATCCTGACGGAGGTGAGAGGGGAGGCGAGGGGGGAAACCTGGCTGAGCCCCAGCTGCCCCTGCAACCGTCTCTCCTCCCAGGACTTGAGTGGGTCAGACTGAGGCTACAAATTTACGTGGCCATGGCACCCTGGCAGGCAGGAGGACAACCAGCTCATTCATCAGGCTGACAGTCTGGCGCGTCGCCCCCGGGCCTCGACAGGCCTCGTGTCAATGGGGGGTTTAATGGGCCCCTTTGCTCTGACATGACACCTGGGCCAGCTGCTTCTCCGTGGTCCGGGATGTGCTCAGAGATGTGGGAGAGCTGCTGGGGATACTGCAGCTGTTGCCCAAGGGCCACCTGGCAGAGAAGCACTGGGCTCGCCTGTCCACTGGTCCCCCAATGCCTTCACAGTCCAGGCTTGCTGGGGTGCCTAACGCTGGCGCCTGGTGCCCAAGAGTCCCTGCTTCTAGGAACCCCTGTCTTCTCCCATAGGAGGACATGCTGTGGGCACTGCCTGGTGCCCAGCACTATCCAGGTAGCCAGAGCCGGGGAGCCAGGCCTCCCACTCACTGACCACAGCCTCTGTGTGGCTGAAGCCTCCGACCTGCACTCTTGGTTCTGCTGCTGTCTCAGGGAGGGGCTCGGCACCTGCAAAGAGGCATCCCCAGAGTCCAGCGCAGCCTCCCCAGCCCCAGTAACTGGCCCAGACACCCCGAGCCGTGTTGCCGCCCAGCAGCTGCTGCTGTCAGCTGTCTCCTGCTCAGCACTGCCTTTCAACGATGACCCCAAAGAGACACATCAAGGACGCTTGTCACCATGACGCCATCCACCTTCTCATGGCTGGCTGAGATGCTGGGCGCCAGCAGCCCCAGCCTGGCCCTGCTGCTGGCTGATAAAAGAATGATTTCCCTGCCAGAGGAAAACCCCAGCCAGCAAACCATCATCCGCAAGGGACTCTTAGGCTGACAGAAGCTGGAGTGGGCCTGGGTGAAGGGGGTGAAGGAGAGAAGAGAGGGAGGAGAGGAGGCGGCTCCCTCCTCCAGGAAGCCTTCCTTGATCACTGCGGAGAAGGTGGCAGGCCGCCTGGGGCTGTTCCTTATTGAAGAAAGCTTCCCACCACATCCCTGAGGGGAGTTCACTGGCCTGGAGTCAGAAGGGTAGACTTCTTGGAGGAGGGGGCATCCAAGTCAAGCCCTGAAGGACAGACAGTGGTCAGCCAAGCAGAGAGGGGCATGCTCTCAGGGAGGGAGCACAGAGGTCAGAGGGAACAAGGCAGGTCCCACTTGCTGGAGCGTGTGTATCAGGAGGTTACGGTGGGCAGGGATGAGGGCAGGTGAGGTCCAGGAGGTAAGCAAAGTGACAGGTAATAGAGGGTTTGGGCAGAGCACATACCAGCCTTCTGTATCGGAAAGCTCGCTCTGGCAGCACAGTGGGGGGCCAGGCAGAAGGTGGCCAAGGCTGGGTTACCTGGCTCCCAGGTCAGCTGCTCCCCGCCGTCCTGTCCCCACCTGCTCCCTTCCTCCACCACCCTGCACTTGCTCTGCTCGGTGGCCGTTATTTCTAGATCAAGGCGAGCTGGCCTGGCTGGGGCACGTGGCCGGTGGTGTTCCGTCTAAGAGGACTCAGGCTGCCTCTGATGCAGGAGAGGGCACAAGCAGGGAGGTGGACAGGGGCCAGGGCGCCCCTGGCACGACGCTCCAGGGTTTGTGGCTCTGTAACTTACTGTGTTGGCTGCTCCGTCCCCAAGCCAGGGCCCCTCACCTGCTAACCCTCTGCCCAGCTGGGAAAATAGCCCAACGACTGCAAAAGGAGGCGCCGTCCGAGGGGTGTGTCAGCATAAAATGATCGGTAGAGGGGCTGGGTGTGAGTGGCCTCTCATCTGGAGGGCAGAGAGGGGGAGTGCTGAGGCTGGGGGCTCTGGCGACCACCCCTGGGCAGTGAAGAGTGGAGGGGGGTCTCCCGCCCCCTGGGCCCCTCACATCTACTTCTGTGCTGGGACGCTCATAGGGCAGGTGTCCAACCAGGAAAACACCATCGACCTGGTGTACTAACACAGAAGGACTTTCCCAGAGATGGGAGGGCTGAAAAGGCAGAGGGGGAGGGGGTGGGCAGTGGACAGCCCAGGGATTAGCAACCCAGGAAAGTTCTACCAGCCCCAGGCCAGAGGGGCCCAGGAGGAAGTGGGGTTACAGGAGCAGTGGGGGGAGGTGTCACTGGGGCAGCGAGACCAGGGCACACCTGTGCACCAGGTGCTGGCGTATGAACGAGAAGCAAAGGGGCTTAGAGCAAGGGGGCACCCTGACTTCTCTCTTCCTCCCACCTCCTATGTCCTGCCAGCACCTCCCAGTGGGCAAGCCCAGTTGGAAGTCAGCTGATCTGGGAGGCTGGAGACCAATAAAATGGCCCCTGGGACTCAGGACGGAGCAGAGGAGCACGAGGGTGCGAGGGTGCGAGAGAGGACAGCCCAGAGAACGCGCTGAGGTCAGGACGCCAGTGCTGAGTGGCACAGCATGCCCGCAGGGGTCTCGGAGACGCTCCGTCTTTCCTTCTCCCCAGCGCAGGGGCTGCTTGGACAGCGCTGGACAATGTCATCTGGCTTGCGCCTGGCTCCTGGTGCCTGGGTGATAAATGTCCAGAAGCTCCCACCCCCAGCAATTCATCAAGCTCACAGGGGCAGGCTGTATGGCCGGAGACCTTGCCCGGCAGGACCTTAATCTCCCAGACAAAGAACAGAGACTGTGCCAGGGAGAGTGTAACACATCAAGGGCAGTTACCAACTGTCTGAGTCAGCTCGGGAGCTCCCAGCCCCTGCTGGGAACTGAGCGGAGGGGGAGCAGCTGCTGTCTCCGGGTTGCTCCTCTCCTACCCCCTCCAGCATGGGGGGTGGGGCTGGAAAGGAGCCCCAGAGCTTTTCCAGGCCAGGCGTGTTGTGACCCCTACCTAGCCTGCCCTGCGAGCTCCCCTCCTCCGGTGCCCGGGCATTGGCTGTGTCAGTTTAGCAGGATGATTGTTGGGGCCGAGGGGGGAACTCACAAGAGCGAGTTTTCCTTTCTCCCTCCCGCCTGCTCTTCCTCAACAAGGACGAAAGCTCTGGATATACGGCCATCTAGACAGGCAACCCCCTGCCCTCAGGGCGCTTGCACCCGAAGCCTCCCCCGCAGCCTCTGTCAGCTACCCCCACAAGAGCAGGAAGAACTTCAGGTCTGTCCAGCCCGCCCCCACCCTGCTGCTTTCCAAACACGCTTCCAAGAAGGAGCCGTGACCCCAGCATCCACACACCCCACTCTGGGGCTCCCGCTCCTCTGCAACCCCTTCCAAGTAGAGGGGGCGGGCACTGGATTCTCAGGGCTGCGATTGGCTACCAGCAGGCTGACGGACGGCTGAAGACACCAATCAAGACCGTGAGGCAGCCAACCCGGTGTCAGAGGCGCACCCCACTGCCAGTTCCCCCTGCTCGCCCCCCAGCCATGGGCAGCCTCTGCCTCCCGTCTTGAGCTCAGCTCTAAATCTCTTCGACATAAAATATCGTCAGAGAGCCGCAGCACAGAGAGATTAAAAAACAATAAAGAGAAAGCGAAACTCTCGACTATAATTACCAGCCTCTAGCCGGCAGCAGCAAAAACGCACTAAAATTTTAATAGGAACCACTGCATTTAATTTAACGACACATTTTTTCAATTACCAGAATAATTGTTTTATTCATAAAATGAGTTTCAATAAAGAGGGTAATTTTCCTTTGTTTTTATTATTCATTTGTGCGACATATTTGAGATACAACTCCCTCATGTTAAGGCAGCTTGGAGAGGGCTGGTGACATATGTGTCAGGAGCGAGAGAGTCGCAGGGGCAGGGGGCCGAGGACCCAGGTGATGGCGAGTGCTAGCCGCCAGCTGGGAGCTCTCGGTGGGCATCTCCCCGGCCGGAGAACCTTCCCAAGTTCGCTCCGCCAGACCCATGAGCCCTCCCACGCCCATCCTGCACGCTGAGGCCCCATGACGCGCGGGAAGGGCCGGCTGGACCTGCAGCCCCCTCTCTAGTGGAGGGAAGCGGGGTTCAGAGGCCCCAACAATCATCCTGCTAAACTGTGACACAGCCAATGCCCGGGCACCAGAGGAGGGAAGGCAGGTAGGCAAAGACCCACGCAGCAAAGCGGGCCGGGCTGCAGGACAGAACCAGGGGCACTCCCGGGCCTGCCCTGCACCATCCAACCCGATCATGCAATGGCCAGCGCTTGGGGAGGCCCGAGCCACCGGCCCTGGGTCCCGGCCCCCGGCCCTGCAGGCACACGGACTTCGGATCCAGGAGACTGGCCTTGGAGGAAGCCGCTTGTCCCAGACCTCGCTGGTGGCACGCGGGGCAGGGCTGGGCCCGGCCGGGCTGACAGCAGAGCCTGAGGAGGCTGCTGTGTATGTGGGGACGCGCTGGCGCCTCAGAGTGCCCTTAGCGGCGCGTCCTAGAATCAGCTCATTTGCACTTCTCGCTCTGGCTCCGTTTACACTGCACTCCCGGCTCGCTGCCTGGCAGCTCTCTACGTAAGGGCTCTCACCCTGAGCCTCTGGCTGGCACTCAAGTGCGTACCAGCTCCCAGGCTAAGGGCGAGTTCCCGCCACCCCCTTGCTGCTCCTGGGGATGGCAGAGGGTCCTTAAAGTGGGGGCTGGGAGCCCTGAGGGCCCTCTCTGGACATGGAGGTGATGCTGAGCATGGAAACCCCTCAGCTGTCTGCACCTCATTAGTGCTAAGAGGGGGAGACAGACATAGGGGCCGGCAGTGGGAGCCCGGGGTTGCCTCTGGCAGGGGTTTGATATCAAGGAACTATTACCAAGTGAAGGGTTTTCTACACACAGTGTCTCTTTAACCGCCGAGGGCACCCTGGGGAGGGGATAATGCTACTCGCGCAGTAAAGACCAGGAAACCGGGGCCCGGTCAAACCAGCTTTGCCCAAGGTCTTGAGTAGGTGAGCAGCCTAATAAGTGGTCACCCCCAGCCTCTGCTAGGTGTACCTCTCCTTAGGATGGCGGTCCCCCCCGCACCAGAAGCACCATCCAAAAGGGCAGGATGGCATGAGAATGGGAAGGCAGCGAGAGGAGGGGCCACAGCTCACCCTGACTCGGGATGGCCGCTGGGACCCCCGTCCTGCGCTTTCCATGCCCCCAGCTGCCCTCCTGCAGGGGAATGTCCCAGTCTGCGGCCCAGGGACAAGAGTCACGGCCTCCCTGAGGAGGGCAGGTGCAGGGGTGTGTCTGCTCTGGCCTGCAGCCTTTTGGGACACCCCAACGCTGGGAGGGGGAGGACGCAGGTGCTTTCCACGGTGGTCTCCGCCCACCCAGGTGCGTGTCTGGCCTGTGGAAGCCCCTCTTTGAGGGGAGGTGCTTGGGGGGCCCAAGATGACCTCCTGGTGCTCTGGCTCCTTCCCCCTGGGGTGCATCCCCTCAGGCGAGGGCGGGAGGCCAGAGGGAGGATCCTGGGGAGCGAGGACCCTCAGGCCACATGGAGGGGGTGTCAGGTCCCACACATGGCTGGGACTGCCAGCGCCGCCCCCTGAGCCTGACAGCCTCAGCGCGCCTCCAACCTGGGGACCCCAGGACTGCCCTGGGCACCCCCCCCCACTCCACGCGCCTCTTCTTGCGTCTCTCATCAGGCTGGTCTTGCTGCCTCTGCCCCCACCCCAGGCCTTCTGCCCCTCCCGTGGGGCCTATTCCACGGCCGTGGCTCCTGAGGCAGAAGCCCTTGCCCTTGGAGGCCCAGTGCCAGGCCCGGCGGAGCAGCTGGTCACCGCTCCACATCACAACACATCTTGCAGGAAACGGGTCCACTCCCACCGCGCCGGACGGCTGTTAGGTTCCCCCAAACTCAGTCAGGGGCAGCCCTGGCCCCTCGTGTCCCAGACTGTGCCTGTACTTGGAGAGGGTCTTTGCAGCAGTGATGAAGGTTAAATGAGGTCACTGGCGCGGACCCTGCTCCACTACGACGACGCCCTGATGTGACGCGATCAGGACACCGACGTGTGTGCCCAGGCCAGGCTGGGAGGGAGGAGGAGCCGGTGCTTTTCTTGGTTCGTTCTTCTGACAGCGCCAACCCCATCCCTACCACTCATCACTGATTCCCTGGCTGTGTGTCCATCCCTGAGGATACGTGTCGAGCAGGAGAGGGTGTGGGGACCAGAGGGCAGAGGCCCGTCTGCGTGGGTGAGCCAGGGAGGGCCCAGGGGGGACGTGAGCCTCGCCCGGCCTCGAGGGCGGCTGCACTGGGATTGGTTGAGGGCAGAGGGAGCGCCGTCTGGGAGGGGCCCACGTGTCAGAGCAGTGGCCTGGGGTTGCAGCCTGCAGGGGCAGCTTACGAGTTAGACCTTGGACTAGCTGTGTCCTCCTGGGTCCACTGAGGGTGCTGAGACCAAGGGAGAAGGGGCCTTGCCTAAGGTCACTGCCCTGGGCCTTCGAGGGGATTTGGAGGTCAGCTGCTCAGCTGGCTACCTGGATGGCTCTTCGCCGCCCTCTCTCCTGGAGGTCACAGGGTAGGGGCGGGCTCAGGTTGGGGGAGAGGGGGGCCGGGGCTGCCAGCGCCAAGATCGTATAAGCAGCAGATGTCGGTGGATTAGCAGCTCTGCTTCCCAAAGCCGCCCGAGCCACTTAATATTCTGCAGACAGGACGGCTTCCTTCCATGAAGAGCAAACATGGCATTGAAATGCTGCCGACTCCAAACACCTGGGAGGACCAGCGTCTCAGAGCCTCACGCCTTGGGAAGGGGGTCCCAGAAAATACCAAGGGATGAAAGGGAGGGTGTCAGCCCTCCTGGCTGGCCAGGAAGCAGTGGACAGCCCCCTGGAGGCTGGAGGCTGGGGTGGCATGGAGGCCTGAGGCTCCAGGAAAATGCCCAGGGTCTGAGGGGAGACACGGGGACTTGGGGTGCAGAGCTGGGAAAGCCAGGTCACCCTCCGGACACACTTTTTCAGGGTCCCTCTCAGTGACACCAGACCTGGGGAGGGAGGCGCAGCCATGGAGGGGGATCAGCAAGATGGAAGGTAGCAGGTTCTTGGCAAAGAAACAGACCAACAGAGCAAAACAGCAAACAGTTTTAGCTAAAGAGGAATAATTCTAAGAGGCGGCCGGCTTTTTACCTTAGGAATTTTTTTTTAAATAAAAGATGACTGTCTTGGATTAGCCAGCCCTTGCTTTATCCAGACAGAAGAGAACAGAAGAGCTAGTGCCTGGTGGGTGCCGTCATGTGGCATCTCCCTGCTCGGGGTGTTCCTGTGTGAGCTACGTGGGCTTTCCTTCTAGACATGTGTTTTGTGGACAACATTTGCCGAACTCTTGTGCGGTCGTGGCTGGAGCCGTGTGGTGGCTCCATTTTTGTGCCTTTGGAAACCGCTCCCAGTGGTGAAGGAACAGGCCGGCGGATGACAGGTCAGCCTGCCTGCGTTTCCGGGACTGTCACCGGAGCCCTGGGGCAGAGCTGAGGTTTGCCTCCTCTGCCTTGGAGACTTTGGGGGGTTTTCGGAGCCTGACTCTGCTCATCTGTGAAATGGGGGTGATGATGAGAAGGGACAATCCCTTCTGGACCCTTTGTGAAGATCATGAGTGAAAATACAGGAGGGATTTACCAGGACTCGGGGAGCCAGGTGAAGGCTGTTGGTGAGGCTGGAAGCAGCCTCAGATGGGGGCCTTCTCGGCAGCCAGGACAAGGCCACACAGCCTTAGAAAGAACAGACACCAGATTCTGTCTGCTGTGTGCTTGAAGTCTCCAGAATATTCCAGCTGTGTGAAGTTGAGCTCATCATTTAACTTCTCTGAGCCTCAGCTTTCTTATCTGTAAAATGGGGGTGATAATGCATTGCACAGAGGCAAGAGTCTCTGAGCACATGCATGTGCTCATTGGGTTCTGCCAGATTTCCTCTGGAACCTTCCAGAACACCTCCATTAATGACAATGACCCTGCTAGGCCAGAGATGAGACAGAGATGGCTACCTCATACTGAAACTAACAGAAAGAAGGAAGGAAGGATGGGAGGGAGGGAGCAGAATAATATACTAGACATTTCTTAGACTCACACGGCACTTTAAAATGCTCAAGCACTTTTACGTCAACTGTACCATCTTTCACCACCCAGCCCGTGAAATCCACAGCTCAGGCATTATTGCACTGGGCAGATGGAGAAACCAAGGTCTGAGAGGCGAGTGCCCCGGCATGGCCACATGCGGAGTCATGGCCACACTAACAGGACGGGGTGACCTGGCCTGATCAGCGCAGCATTTTCCACCAAGACCCCTGAGTGAAGCCTGCTGGTTGGGGCCACCCAACCACGGTGAGCAGAGGCCCAGGCTGGCCTGCTTCCCGCCTCTTCCAGCCCATGGCCTGTCTTCCGGGAGGGCTCATTTCAAAGGAGGAAGTCAGCTAAGAAACAAATTCACCCAGGAGAGAAAGAGAGGGCCTCCTCCTCCCCTCCTCTGCCTGGAGGAGAAGTGCTGCTCTCATTGGCTGCCCCAGTGGAGTCTCCCACAGACCAGGTCCCGAAGGCAGGGCAGGCCGGGAAGGATTTGTCCTGGCCCAGAGGGAACTTGTGGTGTGAATATGACCCACAGGAGTGCCGCCGCAGGTGCAGCGAGGGGCAGAGACTGGGAGAGGTGGCCAGAGTGACGGGGCAGAGGGGTCCCGACACAGAGGTGGCAGACCAGGGTCCACACAAGGACTGTGCAGCGCTGAGGAAATTATCTAACCTCTCTGAGCCTTGAATTTCTCACCAGTATGAAAAGATGACAGAAAAACATCTATCAGGGTGGCTCTAAGGATTCCATGGGATAATATATGTCAAAAAGTTGGCACAGTATCTGGCACAGAGCAAAGAGATAATAAATGGAACATAATATAATACAATGATGTAATATAATACCATGTAATGTAATATAATATAACATAAAACAATATAATAGAATGTGATGCAATACCATGTAATAGAATACAATATAATGTATTATAATATAATGTAATATATGATGTAATAAAATGTAATGTAATATAATGTAATATACCATAATGCCTTAGATTGCATTGTTGCATTGTGATGTATTTCATAATTATGTGGACCCTCAAGATCCAGAACCCTCTGACGTGGAGGAGGGCTGGTTGGGAAGGAACATGAAGGTAAGAGCAAGGCAAGCAAGGAGCAGGATGGTGGGTGTTCTCAGGCAGGGCAGGAGGCCCTCCTTGTCCCCCATCCTGTGCTGCAAAACACATTTCATTGTGCTGTCTTCAAACCTAGGCAGTGTTTCCCAGCCAGGTGGATTGACCTGACAGGATGGGGAAGGTAAAGTCCATCTCTCCTGCTTTCTTTCTGCTCACACCTTCCTGTCCTACTAGAGGCACGTGCTCCTGAATGTCTGTGCTCCAGAGTCGCTGTGCCATAAAAACCCTGCCAACATCGGACCTGAGAGGGGACAGGGGTGAAGACAGTCCGTTCTGCACATCCCACCATGGTGGGGCACCACAGAACGTCAGGGACTCCCTTCTTTCCCAACTGCCCACAGGCATAGGAAAGAGGGGGCTCCACCTTGCCTGTGTTCACTTGACCCAGGTTTGGGGGATCTGAGAATGCTCTGCCCCAGACTCCCAACAGTGAGGCATTTCTAAACCACAGGGAGGTGGGGCCAAGGGAGGGGCTGGGGAGCTATTTTGGGTGTGCAAAGAGAGCTGTGGTGGAGTGGAAGGGAGGCAATGACAGGGTGGGGAGGGTGGGGCCCCCTCTGGCCTCTCTCCACCATCATGCTGGGTCTGCCCTTGGTCTAATCTCCCCTAGATGCTGAAGAGGCCAAGAGAGAAGGAGAAGGTGGAAGAGCGAGACCAGGGCAGGGGTTGGGAGGGCCCCAATGGTGAGGTGGCCAAGAGAAGTGGCCAAGAAGACGTGGCTCTTTGGGCTGCTATGGGGAGGGAGTGGTCACTTCATTTCTCAGATCAAACCATGTGGCTGCCTCTGGAGACCACTGTGTCACAGAGACTATTTTTGGGTAGTTTGGCTCTGGGCTCTGCCCCATCTCTATATATGTGACTAGGCTAGATTAGGAGCACCTGGTCTGAGAGGTGGTCATAAAGGTGGCAACTGGGGTTGCCAAGACCCCTCAGCTGGCTACCCTAGAAGTGAGTCTCTGTCATAAGAACTCCCAGTTCCAGGATCGGGGTCAGGGTAAGAGAAGGGAGGCATTGGGTATAACATATAAGGAGGAGGGTATCCCAAATCCTAGTCGTTGAGAAAAATATTTAAATGCAACATTTCAAAAATTACAAATTAATGGAAGACATTTCATGATAACCAAAGTAT
Organism: Scalopus aquaticus; assembly: GCA_004024925.1. Classification (NCBI taxonomy): domain Eukaryota; kingdom Metazoa; phylum Chordata; class Mammalia; order Eulipotyphla; family Talpidae; genus Scalopus; species Scalopus aquaticus. The sequence goes on along the minus strand of PVIJ01014130.1, from coordinate 21,240 downwards.
CAAAATGTTTAATGGCAGATACCAACAGGCCAGGGACCAGGGCTGGGGATGGGGAGGAGATGGGAGCTGTGTATGCTCAGGCTGGGATCCCCCATCTTCATCGAACATTTTGGTATTTTGTTCAGCATGGAATTTTTTGCCTTAACTTGGATATTCTTAAAATATTGCACTAAAAGGTTATTTATCTTGATTAGGGGATTTTGAACCCCCTTCAATTTTGTACTTGAGAGGAGTACCTCATTCATCTGCTCTAGTCCTGCTCAGCTCTGTTCCCTTCTCATATTCAAGTACCTGTTCATTCCAACTCCACCAAGAATTGGAGTTGAGGAAAATACAAGAGAACAAGAGCTACATGGAATCTGAATATGAAGCTGGATGCTTCTGGATGGAAAAAGAGAAATCAGAGCAGGGAAAGGGCAGGCTGAGAAGAGGGGCTCCCTAGGGCATCTGTCTAGGGTGCTGAGGAGACCAGGGTGAACACTGAGGTTTTGGCAGCCAGAAAAAAAGAGTAAAGGGAGCAAGGAGTGAGAAAGAAAAAAAAGATCACCAAGACAAACTGCCACATGCTAATCATGTCTCCATGTTCTACATGCTTGAATACATTGTCTCACTTCACCATTACCCAGCCCTAGGAGATAGACTTGCTAACGTTTCGCATTTTACAAATGTGAAAGACTGAGCTTTGGGTTTCTAGCAAAAGTATATAGTGTATTTGCTCAAGTCCAGCAGACAGTCCTTCCCCCAACAGATGAAAGTATAAACAACTACCTGCAGGTCTTGGAGAGCAACCAAAACCAGGCAGTACTGGAGGGAATCAATACTAAGAAGGTAGGAATGGCAGTGGGGGGCACATCCCATATTTATGGCATTTTGTTTGAGGGCAGGCTCCAACTTGTGCCAGGTGGAATAGCTAAAACCCAGAAAGAAAATCTGGTTTTGCTGGCTTAAAGAGCTAGAGGTCAGAGTTTGGAGTGACCACAGTGAGTGTGGGAATCCAGGAAAGAAGGAAACCAGAGAGAGAAGGCTCAGGTTCTGCAGATAAACTACCCCAAATCTTTGGCTGAGCTCTGAAATGTGCTTGCTTACTCTTCTGAGCAGCCCAATGAAGGATGGAGAACTGAACCTAGATTGCTGCTGTTCGTCACCACATCAGAGACAGAGTTTGGATTTGGATCCAACCAAGTTAACTGTTTTTGTTTTTAATCAACGCAATTCAGAGTAACATATCAAAATCCAGAGTGTCTACAAAATGTCATTCAGCATCCAAGATACAGCCCCAATTTCCTAGGCACGTTAAAAAAAAAACAAAACAAAACAGGAAAAAGTGACCACTACTCAAGATAATCAATACAGACTATTTTAAAACAACTATTATAACTGTCCTAGAGGACATAAAGGAAAATATACTTGCAATGAGTGAACAAATAGGAAATCTCTGCAGAGAAATAAAAATTGATAGGAAAAATAAGTAAAAATTCTAGAATTAAAAAATACAAGATCAGAAATTAAAAATTTATTGGTCAGGCTTTTAACAGTGGCTTGAAGTGAACAGAAGAAAGAAGCAGTGAATGTAGACCTATAGGAAAATATGCAATCTAAAGAATAGGATGAAAAAAAAAAAGACTTAAAAACTAAACCAAACAAAAACTAGAGCCTCAGACTGTATCTAAAGGTCTAACATATATGTAAGTGGAACCCTAAAAAGAGAGGAATGAGAATAGGGAAGAAAAAGTATTTGAAGAAATATAGGCAGAAAATTCCTCAAATGTGGAGAAAGACAAATTGCAGATTCAAAGTACCCAGTGAATCCCAAGTAGGATGAATATAAAGAGTGAGAACCATGGAGCCAGCAACCTGAGGAAGGAGCGGCCATTACTCTGTATCTTAATAAATCACTGACAGCAGGGCCCACTCTACAGTCCACATGCACATTTTGTGATCGGTTATATGACAACCGACTCCTGTCTTCTATAAAGAGTACAAAGAGGGAGCTGAGACTACAAAAGCATGGAAGAGGTGCTGTGCATACATTTTCTTAAATTGACACTGAGTTGTCTCCTTAAGACCAGGAACCTTGTCTATATTTTGTTTTTCAACTTAATTAATTAGCTAGTTAATTCATTAATTTTAAAATGGAAGTTGGCACTAAGGTTCAGAGATGTTGAGTGACTCACCTAAGATGATACAATAATTTGGTGGAGCTAGGATTGGAAGCCCAACTCCAAAGCCCATTTTCTTTCCTTCATATTAGTACCTACTAACCCTGGTGGCACACTGGGATCACATGTGCCTGAGGCTTTTGGAAACAATCCCCACCCCAGACTAAGTCAGAATAAGTGAGGATTGACATTGGGGATTTTTAAAGGCACTCCGAGCGACTTTAAGTCATGGTGTGGGTTGAAGCCACTATTGTACACTATGCTACAGTCTGGAAAATACCAGATAAAGGAAGAGAATTGGCCAATCTTGCTCTCCCTGGTGGGTGGGCTGTTAGATCCTTGAGGAAAAGTCCTTGGACAAAGCTCCATGCCCAGACCTGTGCATCTGTAACCCTCCACCCTTGTCTTTTCCCCAGATTTCTAGATGGAGCACAGCTGTCCTCTGCTCTCAACCCAGAAGATACGGGGGTGATAAAAGTGTCTGAGGAGCTCACCTGAAGCAGGACCTGAGTTACAGAGGCTGTAGCAGCAGGCACAGGGCACTTACTCTGGGTGAGCGATGAGCAGAAAGACCCCAGGTTCTAACTCTTCCAAGAGATGGCTGGGGGAGGGCAGAGAATCAGACAGCCCCCATTACTCTCTCTAGAACCCCTTGGAACTGCCCTGAGAGAATGAGCCTGCACCAGGCAAGGCCGACAAGGAACAACTGCCCGTTGGGCTCAGCCTTGTCCCGTCTACCTTTCTCCCCTGCTCACACCTTTGAGTCCTAAACCCAGTCTGTCCTTAGGACACACGCTGCTTCTACCACCACCCATAATCCACACGACCCATGGGTCAGGAGCGACTTCAGTTTCCCCAAAGCCCAGCACAGAGTAGCTGCTCAATAAGTCTAAGCACGCGTCAGGGTGAATGAGGCCAGCTCATTACTGGCTGGGTGGCTGGGTGAGTGCATGGCTTAGCTTAGCCATGGACACTAGATTAGTCAAGCAACCACAAGACAGTGAAACTCACTGAGTGCCCCTTTTATGATGTTGTGGTGATGAGGGGATGGCGGGGATGATGGCGGCGGTGGCGATAATCACAACGGTGATGCGGTAGTTGGAGTGAAGGTGACGATAGTGGTGATGATGATTGTGATGTAATGACGACAGTGGTGGTGACAGTGATGGCGATGATGATGGTGACACATGGCCTAGATTAGCCACTAGGCACTTCACACACCACACCATCTCTTGCATCCTTACGGCCACCCAGCCAGGTGTGCTATTTTAGCTCCCTTTTACAGATGGGAACACTGAGACTCAGCACAGTAACAGCGCTTGAATCTTGGCGCAACAGATCAAAGCCTGGTCTGTCTCTCATTCTAGGATCCTCAGGTTGACCCTATTCTCACATTTCTACGTTCTCCAAAACCTCATTGGACTGAATCAAATTTAATCCTAAACATCCCCCCGGCTGGCAAAGGCCTCTAGCAAAGTGGCAATGCCAAGTGCCCCCGTTGGAGTCCCTGCTCTTGGGAGCTCCCTCACTCCATCCCTGGGGGTCAAGAGCACCTCTGTTGAGCCCTGGCACAGTCGTGGCAGCTGGGCTGGCCCACCGGGACTTATTGATCTGGGTCTGGGGGGCCCCTTGGGTGCTCCCCACAGCCTGTGCCTAATGACCACAGAAAGCCATTACAGCTCACTTAGCTGCAAACAGCTCTCCACAGCACTCATTAGGGCCACTGAGAGCTCAAGAGCTCTCTACTCTTGCATGGGGTGGGGGGGGGGTACCAAGCTTGTGGGGGCTGTGCCTCCTTACTGGAAACGCTGCTGCTGCCTCGCCCGTCTTCCAGGAAAGGTGAGCCCGGCTGGGCCCCTGCCCTCTCTGACCTGGGTCCCCACTGCAGCACTCTCCTCTCTGGGGCACCCCCTAGAGCACAGACGTCGGGGGCAAGGGCCATCAGCACCCAGATGCCTCTGTGACAGTGCCAGGCCTGGCATCCAAAGCAGGACAGGCAGACAGACTTCCCTGGGGTGTGTCGGGCACCCTGGAAACGCTGGTCAGGCTGTCCTCTTAGACGTCCCCCCGCCCCATGGTGAAGACATTCTGCTCAACATCGGGAGGGACGAGCACTTCTTGGGGATTAAACTTCAGGCAGGCAAGACGTGGGGTGCTGGGCCCAGATTCTCTGCCTCCCCCCAAATCAGAGCTTTCAGAGGACCTTGGCCACTTTCCTAGTAAAACCCAATATGGGGTCCCAGTAGGTAAAGTATCAGAGGGCAGATGCTCTTACCCAGACGGGGCTGACGACAGCCTACAAGGGCAACCGTCTTCCTGTCCCCCCCATCCCCCACTTGCCACCAGGGCCGGGCACCTGTGATGTGTGGGTTCCCCAGGACAGCAACAGCAACAGACCCCCAAGTGCTGTCTCCTCTGCCTGGAGCTCTGGAGTGTGCCCCGGGCAGCTGGCTCCCACCCCCTTCCAGATGTGGAGGCACCGTGGGGTTCCCCTGCCTCTCCGCCATTCTCCCCCAGTTGCTTTCTGCAGGTGTACCCATTTCTAATCACTGCTGTATGCACAGTTGTCTGCCCACGAGCTGCATCCCCTACTGTTCCCCGAGGTCCGCAGGGCCGGGAGTGGGTCTGGTTGGTCTCATCCCGGTGTGAGCCCAGCGCTGGCACGCTGTGCTCAGGGCAGATCTGACGGATGAACGAACGAATGAATGAATGAATGAATGTCCAAGCAGCTCTCTAGCTTGCTTTAAAGCCCTCTGGAGAAGGGCACCTACACCTCAATGTCATTGTCTTCCCGGACCCCCAACCCACATGTCAACATTTCTCCCACCTGCGCGCACACCCTCCCAAGTCCAGTGCGCGCCGATTTGTCCTTCCTCTTTCAGGCGAGACCCCCCCCATCAGCGTCAGGGAGATTCCTTGGAGTTGGAGGTCAGGCCCAGAGCCGACCCTGGGGAGCGAGGGATGCTGGTCGCAGGCGCCGCCAGCTGTAGTTCGGGCTTTCAGAGATCTACCTCCCAAGCCTTCCCCTGAGTTTATCCACAAGACTCTGAAATGTGATCCGTGGGCACTAATGTGCCAGGCCCCCTCAGACCTACTTTGACTCACCCAGCACATCTATGCCAGCACCCACCCAGCACTCGGCTGGCGACCGAGGGTTCCAAGGGAAAAAGCTTGCCCTGCCCGGGCCCTCGAGATCAGGAAGCCAGCAGGGAAGGGAGGGCGCCCCAGGGGTGCAGACACTGACAGTGGTGGTCTGCGCCCTATGGAGCTTTTATCAAGCGGTCCGTTACCCAGTGCCCAAATCAACCCCCCGAGAGGGGTGGGGGAGGGTCAGTGCCAGACCCAGCGGACCCCAAGTCCTATCCGCCAAGCTAGCCGGGACATGGGTAGGTGCAGCGTCTTCTCAGGCCTCAGCTGGCTCCTTTGTAAAGCGTCTACGCTCAGCAGACCAAGCCCCCAGAGATGTCCAGAGTAATCCCTGGAACCCGGAATACGTTATGTTGCAAAAATGGAATTTAGACAGCAATTAGCTGACTTTAAAATAGGGAGATTAGCCTGGATTATCCAGGTGTGTCCGGCGTCATTATGAGGGTCCTCAACGGGGAAAACGGAGGGAATGTCGGAACCGGCAGGGTGAAAAATACTCCACGGGCCAGGGTGGGCTTCGGTGAGGGAAAACAGGAAGCTTCTAGAAATAGAAAAGGCGTAGGAATAGATTCTCCCCTCGAGCATCGAACTCTATGGATCTGGATTTGAGCCCAGGGAGGCACATTTTGGATTCCGATCCTCAAAACTGCAAGATCAGGTTGTTTTAAACCCCCAAGTTTGTGGGCATTGTGAACACAGCCCTGGGCCACCACGGCATCACAGACGTACCCCATCCTGGGCTGGCTGTGGCTGGTAATGAATTGGTGACATGTAGGAAGTGGCCAGACAGGACAGAGTCCCTCCGAGACAGCAGCGGGTTCAGGAACCCTGGGGACAGGGAGGGACCCACTTCAAAGGGCAGGGCTGGCTGGAGCCTCAGACAGGTCGAGTAGGGCTCGCCCCCCCCCCCAGCCCCACCCTTTCTGGTCTGTTCTTTGATGCCCCCGTCCCAGCATGCACCTGGGCAGGTGCCGTGGGCTGTGCACTCCCCACCCCCCCAGTCTTCCTGAGTCAGCTGTGACCGAGGCCCACACCCAAGCAGGGCTCTCTCAGAAGGGCTGGCTCTGGCTCCGCTCTCGAGAAGCGCTCAATAGTTTTATCTTTGAACTTCTGTTTGGTGCCTCCAGTTCACTGGAAAATGGCCCAGGTGTGTGAGCAGAGGAGACAGGAAGGGAAGAGCTGGAGCTCTTAGCGCCTCCAACACTGCTGTCTGCTTGTCTAACAAGGAACCACGCGCTCACCTTTCCCGGGTCTTGAGATGTAGCCAGTCTCACGCCAAACTTCGGAAGACTGAAGCCCCCATGTTGGTCCCCCAAACTTCCAGGAGGTACTCGCTCCCTCTGACTGCTACCTGGAGGCTCCTGGGGGCCTCTCCCACGCCTTCCTGTGACCTTGGCCCTGGCCTGCGAGAATCCAGGTCTGTGCGCCATGCGTGGCCCCCCTCTGCGGCCAGGCGCACCCCCAGGCTCAGATGGCCGGGCAGATGGGCAGACACGAGTCTGAAGCTGCGCCGTGGGCTGGGTCCTCCTCCGGGACTCCATCCACGGTGGCGGCTCCAGGACAGGCAGCCACCAGCCCCCCGCAGAGCGCACCCCGATACCAGTCCCTGTGCTGGAACCTTCAAGGAAGACACCTCCTTGACTGCTTGGAGAGACGGCCCTTCCAGCCTGTCCCCAGCTCCACTCAGCTGGGCCAGTCACCTCCTGATTGCAGCAGAATTGGGCCGGGGTGGGGAGAGGGATCGTGCTATTTGGGGAGAGGGAGGCTATTTGGGGGACCACGTGCCCCACACTCAGGGGGTGTCAGCACAGGAATCCTCCCCAAGTCCCCTCCTGCAGGCACATCAGTTCTCCTAGCCCAGCTGGGACCTGACCTGGGGCGCAGCGGGGCAGCTAAGAGGACCCCTCTTCTCTATTACAGTGCACCCCATTTCAGGCTGATCGGGGCAGTGTCAGACCTATGGGGGGTACACAGGGCAGACAGCGGGTGCACAAGCACAAGCATCGGGAATGTGTGCTTGTAGGCAACAGCATTTGCCTTTTTTATTTTCTCATGCTGGCAACAGCTGGCACTGTATCCCGAGCCCTTGGCTGCGACAATTCTCAAAATGTTTACTATGTGTCACTATTAATAATGCACAAGCCCCGCCGGCCTCCTGTTCAGAAAATGAGTGTGACTACCGAGGGCCTGGCTCTGGGGAGGGGCTTCCCGGCCCCTGCCCCTGCCCTGCCCAGGCCCGGGCCTGCTCTGCCCATACACCCCGATCCTGCCGGCCGGGCCTCATTGTAGGGACCGGTGTGCCCACCCCCTGACTGGGTGTTCACGCTCTCAACTCACTCAGCTGACCCCTCAACACCAGGACAGAGCTCCCTCATCTCCTGGACATCTCCTTGGCCTTTCAAATACAGGTTCTACAGTTGCTCACCCAGGAAACCTTCCAGAACATTTCATCCTTCCCTCAGCATTGCATTCTCACTCTGTGTGCAAAAATGGGGGGCATGAAGGGGCTCCTGTCTCATCAGCCTGCCCCCCACCCTGTGAGCTCCGTGGGGCCGAGACTGTCTCTTCCACATCAGCTCCCGTTCAGTCCCTCACACATGGTAAGCTCCCTCCCACCTACCCCAGGACCTTTGAACGTGCTGTCTACGTACCCAGGACACTCATCCTGCAGCTCTTTACCTACTAACTCCTATACATCCTTTAGGGAGCTCAAACGTTCCCTTCCTGGGAAGCCCTCCCAGGCCTTAGGAAATTTTAGTAGAATCCTATAACTTGCCTTAAGGGCCCAAGTTCTGCAGCAATCAATTTAAATCTAACATCAAGCTCTCTCCAGACTATACGCTCCCTGAGGGCAGAGGCTTCCCACCCACTGCCGTGTTGTTAGCACAGAATAGTCACTTCATAAATGCTTATGGGGTGACTGAGTGAAGAATGCCCCAGGCGCAGCCTAGGCTAAGCAGATGTTGCAATGCACAGCAGAAGGGGCTTCGACCTACTCAAGCAAACGCTCAGGGCTTCAGGGGAGTGCTGTGGGCCTGATGTGGGGGTGTGGTCACCCCTTCTACCACAGTCCCTCCGTCTCTGTAATGCATCCCATCGCCCCTTCTAAGCCACACCAGGATCCCCAAGCTAAGGGGTGAAGAGGACACAGGCCCCCAGACCTCAAAGTTTGGGGGAGAAGTTAGACGCGCCACCTGGCACAGTAACCCGGTTGTGGTGACAGTTGCGGCCTTCACACCTGCCCACCAAAGAGTGAGCTCCTGGGGTGTGGGCTGCCCCGGGGGAGGCAGCAGAGGGCGCGGCCTGCGTGCAGTCCCTCTGGGACCTCCCCTAGGGCCTGGGCGTCTGGCTGATGAGCGCCAGAGCACCAGCCGGGGGTGAGGGCAGGCCGAACCACAGCTGCTGTGCCGTCTGCCTGCCCCTGGGGATGGCCCCATCAAAATGCAGATTTCAGCTTCTCATGATAAGGCACGACCCAGCCCACGGCTCCACCTGGCGAGTGGAGGGGCTGGGGAGGGGGGAGGCTCCCTCCGGGGGAGAGAGGGCTTCAGCTCCTCAAAGCTGGCCGGCTTCATTAGCATTCGTCCTGGTGGTGGAGGGGTGCTCTGGCTCTGGCCCAGCTGTGCCCCAGTCCCTCCCTGCCTGCTGAGTCCGCACACTGGCCACGCTGCAGAGCTGGGCTGAGGACATGGGGTCTGGCCTCCCTCACCAGCCGTCCCCGACTCCAGGACAGGGTGGGGGGCTTCTCCCTCTCTGACCGCCTGTGCTGGGGGTCTCCCTGCCCCATCCCAGTCCCCGCATCTCCGCAGAAGGGTGGTTTACACGAGGGAGAGGCACAGGTAGCAGTGCTCCTGGCCTGTTAACAGCTGGTGGCTGCTCGCCTGAGCCCGTGGCTGATTAGAACCAGCCTCTGAGGCTGGTTCTGAGACTCTGAGACTCGAGGGGGCGGAGCAGCCCCCGTGTGGCCAGGGAGGGCGGCAAGGCCAGGAAGTCCACCCTCTGGAGGGGACAAAGGCCCCCAATGCTGCCTTCTCATTGTCCGTGTCCAGCACAAGGACTGGCACTGATTTACTGAATCAGCTCAGCCACCCAGGGAGGTGCTGCTCCTGCTGGTGACTTGAAGAACGAAAGCTCAGAGAGGTTAAGTAACTTCCCCAAGGCCACACAGCTAAAGACAGAGCCAGAACTTGAAGATAAATCTGTCTCAGGTAGAATGCATATTCTCACCCATGCCAAGCACCTCCTGCCCTGGGTGCTAGGGAGGCAGGTGATACAGTGAACAGGACACGGAGCTGAGAGTCAAGATTCTGCCCGAGGTCGGCCTCCAGCCCCACCAGAGACACGCTGTGTCTTTAGAACAACTCTTTCCCGGCCTCAGTTTCACTAGCCACAAAATGGGTGATGCAGTTCTTCTCAAACCAATGTGAAGACGAATCCCTGGTGGCCGCCCGCCCCATACTCTGATTCAGGCTGGTGCAGACGCAGCTGGTCTTGGACCCTACTCTGAGTGTGCATCACTGAACAAAGTTCCTTTGGAATCTCACACGTGAGTGTTAGAAGCCGGGGCGGAGCTGGGGCGGGGTGTGGGAGGTAGGAGTCTATGCCACTAACCTGGGCAAAAATCCCCAATCTCCCAAGAGTCAGGCAGGCACACATGGGCCGAACCCCCGTGGTGTTCCCATCCCCACAACCTCCCATCCTCCACCAGGCCCAACGAGCCCCAGGCTCAGAAGTGACCCCCCTGGTCCCCGAGGTGCCCCATCTGCCACACGCTCTCAGCGGGAGCAGACGAGGGCAGCAGAGAGGACATGGGCCCAGGAGCCAGAAGCTGGGACAGGGCTCCCCCGGCAGGGCGAGTGCCCTGGGGGTGGTACAAGACCCCTCTGAGCCTCCAATACAAGGACGAGAACGACAGCAGCCCGGCACAGCCTGCGCCCGCACGCAGCCAGAGACGCGCCCACACGTACAGGAAAGTGACCGGCCAAGGACGGGAACCAGACAGAACGTTTGCAGCTCTCCTAAATATGATTTTCTGCCTGGGACAGCTGGGAGGTGAACCCCACAAAGGTGAACCCCACAAAGGCTTAGCGCAGCGCCGGGCAGAGAGTAAGCACTCACACGGTCCACGCTGCTTCTCGCCTCTCTGCTCTCCCGCCCACCTGCCAGTCTCCCGGACCGGAATACGGCGCCTCTTTCTGGGCTCTTTATTTATTTATATCCTCTTCCAAAGGAAGGTGTGCATGTGGCTGGATCAATTCATCCCCATCACTCACTCTGCTCCACGGCCTCCCTCCTTCCACCCTCTCCCCCTCGCTGAGACCAATAGCGTAAATTCCTTCTGGCTATTAATTAAAAGCAGCCTCTCCCTTAGCGCGAGTGTACTTGCCATAAATTAATAGCGGTCTTCTTAATCAAATCTTATCTCCTCCTCGAGCCATAAACACATGGAGCTCGAGTTGGTATCTCTGTGCACCCAGCCGTGAAATTTAATTTCAGATGCTTCTGCAGACAGCATGGGGCGGGCGGGCACCTGTTTTCGGGGCGGCCCCACCTAAAGTCCAGCAGCAGACCCCTGGTTGACAACCTGGGTCGTCTGAACTTCCTCCCTGATGTTTGGAGGTGGGACGTGCCTGGTTCCCCAGACTTGAAGACTCAAGTTCCACTGCCACAATTACAGTCTCTGGCATTATAAAGCATTTCTATATAAAAAAAATCATTTCTATATAAAAAAATAAAGATATTTTTACCCACCTGATTCTCACCACAGCTTTACAAAGGAAGGGGTTGGCAGTAGGAACCTCATTTTAGAGACGGAAAAACGAAATCTACCACGTTCTTTCGAGGCAGGGCTGGATGAAATGCTTCCTCTGCACTTTCCAGCTGCCACTGACCCTCGGTCTCTTCCCTGGTCCGAGAGAGATCACACCCTATGGGGCTTTGGATGCGAGGATGGGGTAAAATGTCACGTGCAAAGGGCCTGAGGCAGGTCCTGGCTGTCCAGGCTACCCAGGGCAGAGATCCTTGCTAAGTGACCTCTGCTGCCCACCAGGTTCAATCCAGCCGTTAGGTTCTGACTTCAACTCCACACCCTGGGAATTCTAGCTCAGAGCTCTGGGGTTTGGGGCCCCTGGGCTAATGACCTTGAGCAAGCTTGGTTACTACGCGTGCTCCCCACAGCTGGCCTGCCTAATGCCACCCAATGTGTCTACCAGCCACTGGACAGAAGTGGGGCCAGGAGTGCCTGGCGGTCACGGACAGGTCGGTATAGAGGCTGGCCGAGGCACTCCTGCCCACTGACTGAGCTGCATCTGCGAGTGTCCTTGAAGCCAACCCTGAGCGCCCCTCTCCCCAGGTCACCCCAACATCACCACTCTCCTAGCAGCTGAGAGCCCCCAGCACCTCCCTTTGGACACAGGGAGTGACCGGAAGTCTGCACGTGCTATCACCCCTGCGATGCCTCATCACATGGCTGTTCGGAGCAGAGTGAGGCCCAGCCCTCGAGGCCGCTGTCGCCATCCAGAGCCGAGTGTTGCATCTCCCGCAGCCCTTTGCAGATGAGGAGGACACAGGGAGCGCGTCCCTGCAGGCCGCACGGCCAGGCCCATGCACTGCGTCCCTCCCACCACAGGCCCCGCAGAGGGGTGCTCTTCTGCGGCCTGTTTTACAGATGGGGAGCCTGCTGCCCCGAGAAGGGCAGGTCTCCCAGCTTGAGGTGGCAGCGAGGCCCGGGCCCGGGCAGCTGAGCCAGGGAGGCGTCCCCACCACGATGCCCGCTCCGCTGCGTGGACGCACTCGACGGTCACTCAAGAAAGGAAAACTGCAGATGCTGCCGCCACTGGCTGCTCACGGCTCAGCCTGCCCAGGAGTGGCGAAGTGCCCACTGTCCTCTCCATGCCCGCTGCTCTAGGACACAAGGACACACTGCCTGACGCCGAGAGACTCAGCCTCAGCTGGGAGGGCCGAGCGCACGTGTACACACACGACCCGCAGGACAAGGCCCTCTCCTGGTCTCTCGCGAGGTGCGGAGAGGGCGGAGTTCGATGCATTTGGAGGCAGATGTCAGCAAGGAGGCCCCATGGGCGCGCTGGGCCGTGAGCAGTGGGTCACGTTCACAGAACTGGGCCAAGGAGGCCAGTGAAATAGGAGGAGGAGCAGGGCAAGGAAGGGGGCCTTGCCGTGGACAGCTGTGGCTTTCACTCTGCTCCCCCACTTTCCAGGAGTGTGACTCTTGGACAAGCCACTTACACCCCAAGCCTCAGTATCCTAATCTGCAAAATGGGGGCATTACCCCCGGCCACACAGCAGGTGGGAATAAAGCAGGAGCTCAGCGCTTCCCCTGCTGGTGCCACCCCACACCAGCGCAGGGGCCCCTAATCTGGGGTCTCCCCGTCACCAGAGCCTGGGACCCTACGGGGGGTGTGGGATCCTGTCCAGAGCAGAGAGAGTGGGTACAGAGCCTGTCTCCAGGCAGCCAGGCCGACAGCTAGTTTGTTCTAAGCAGCCCGCAGAGTTGGCCGCACCTGCAGGAGCCACAGAGGTGCTAAGTGCCCTCAGCGCCTAATTATGCCTTTGTCCTCGCTTCGTCAGGTGGACGGGAAAAGGACTGTCAAGGGGAGGGCCTGGAAGAGAAGCAGGGGCTGGGGGAACAGCTGCAACGTGACCTCCTACCATGGTCAGAGGGCCTGGGGGAAGCCAGGGGGCAGAAAGGATACCGCTGCCCATCGGGATTCTTAAAAGCAGAGGGTGATCGAAGTCTCGGCTCAATAGGAAACAGGGAGCCAGTGGGGCTCTTTGAGAGGGGAAGGAAGGCGTTTGATGAAAGAGGACATTTAGCAAGATGAATCGGACAGCTGTCTGCGGGGTGGATGGCGGGGTGGGCTGGACCGGAGGGTCAGTGCAGAGGCTGTTACCGTAATCCAGGCGCGAGATCAGCTGGCTGGGGACCAGGAACACGTGAGACTCGACAGGGCCCGCAAGCGGTACTCCTCCCAGGGCATCGCTTCCCTGCCCAGCCGATGCTCCAAGGGGGGGCCCCACGAGAAACACCCAAGGATCCTGGGCCAGCCCTGCCCATCACTGGGAAACTGTTCCCTAGCTCCATCCCTGGGGGACAGCGGCTCAAGTGCCCCTTCAGAGCCTGCTGGACTTGAGAGTTTCAAGAGTCCAAACCAGAAGAAAGTGTGGACCAAAGACTCAGTCTCGGGGCTGGGGGCCTGGCCATGGCCCAGCAACTCTGCCCTCTGCCCTCTTGCTCAGCACTTCCGTGCCTGGGGGTGGCTGGCTCCTGTGCCGGGGGTCACCTCCAGAGGGCAGGGGGGATCAGCTGGGGTCAGGAGCGCCCACAGGTCATGAGTGACGGCTGCCGTGTTGTGCCTGAGCTTCTGGCCATTCGGTCATCTCTGTTCCCTCAGTGCACCCCTCCGGGCGCCATGCCGGGGTGCCAGTTTAGCACCTTGAGGCTTCAGCATCTGCAGCTGCAGGAGTGGCAAAACATACAGGCCATACCTGGGCCGTGCGCCCCCCGCACACCTGGGGGCTCTGCATCCTGGGGTTCAACCGGCCTCCGCTGGAAACTACACACAGCGGAGCCTCCAATAAGCCTCCAATGATATCGTTTTGTTCAATGTCATTTCCCCACGACTTGATGAGAAAAATGCAACCCCAGGCGATGCGGAACAAAACCTCCTTACCGCGGGGTCCGCTTTTGTTACCTGCACTGCTGCTTCGTCACAGTCAGCGTCCAAGCGGTGGACCGAGGCAGACGCGCGCACTGCGCTACGCTGTTGGACACAGCACAGGAGCAGGCTTTTTGCCTAGGTCATTATTCCTTAACAATACAGCATAACAACTACTGACACTGTCACACTGACCGAGGCATCACAGAGGATTATGGGAGTGGCGTGCACCGTCTTACGTGAGACTGGGGCATCCTTGGATGTCGGTACCTGCAGGGTGCCCGGAACCCGTCCCCAGAGGGACAACCGTACGTCTACTGAAGGGTCAGAGGGCCTGGCGCGGCTGGTGCACGGAAGGCTGCTGCCGGCCGCAGACTCTTAGCAGCAGAGGCCGGGTAAAGCCCCGACTCAGCAGCAGAGTGGCCCGGGTGCTGGCACTGAAACGGAGCCGGGCATCCCACATCTCACCTGATGCCCACGCTGTCCAGAGACACCAGGGGCAAGAGAACTAGAACACGGCAGCGAACAAAGTGCGTGGACGCCAGGGCCCGGGGCCGCCCCGCTCCCCGCGTGGCTGATGAGGCGCCTGTGGAAGGAGTCACCCCGACGCAGCAGGCTCCGCAGGTGGGAAGCAGCAGGCACTAAAAGGCAGAGGGGTAGGGGGGCGCAGCTGACACTAGGGATGAAAGGCACCAACAGCACCCCTGGCCCCTCTGGCCCAGCCTCAGTTTCTCTCCTGGGACAGAAAGGTGTCCATCTTGGTGGCTCCTCTGAGTTTAAAAGCCAGTGATGATTTTTGGCACCTGCCTTGATCTTCGAGGAACGACGCATTCGGGGAACAGAAAATTGTCTGACCCACAGCCCCACCCCCCGGCACGAAAAGAGAAGGGCAGGCCCCCAGCCAGGACACAGCGCGTGCCCTGCCCTCTGCAGCCTGAGGGCTGAGCTTGGCACCGCCTGCCACATGGTGTGACGGTGGCCCTGGCCCCTCGTGTGGGCATCAGAGGCTGGCCACACATGGCTGCCCGCACCTGCTGGCAGGATGACACCTGTATGATTAGAACGTGTGAAGAGCAGATTTTATCGGGATAATAAAAATTAAAATGACCCAAATGGACTGGGAACCCAGCCAAAGAATGGGCATTGCAGGGGAAGAGTCTGAGGCATTTAAAGAATTTTTTTAGGCAGGCCGTTCGCCTGGAGGATGTGATAGAGTCCTCCCCGCGCCCCGCCAGCGCCTCCAGCCATCTGTGCCAGCCAGCTCCCCGCCTGGCTAACTCGCTCCCACAAAGGCGGCTGTCTGGAGCCTACCCAGGGCTTGCTGGGAGCCATCAGGCAAACCCAGCCAGGGTGAGGAGAGGGAGGGGAGTGGGGGGGGGAGTGGGGGCAGCAAGGGCACAGCCGAGGGAGGCTGGCCAGGAGGCACGGATGAGGGCACCGACGGGCAGCTTGCCCGGCGCCCTGTGGCTCCCTGCCTGCCCCCTCTGGACTGAAGACAGCCACCCACTTCCAGGGAAGGTCTCCTGCACCCCTGTAGTCGGGACCCAGCCCTCACCTGACCGCAAGCTCTCGCCCCAAGCAAATCCAGGAGTGCTGTCTGCAGCCCGCGGGTGTCTGCGGACGGACGGATGGGGGTGGGGGGTCTCGGGCGGGTGAGCGGGCAGGGTCTGGGAATTCAACTCCAACCTGCTCCTTCTACCAAGGTCAACAGAGCCCCGGGGGTGGGGCTCTCCTGCTTCAGCCACTGCCTTTCCCTGCCCCCAACTGGCCCCTCACCACCCTCCCTCAGCTGCTCCCCGAGGGGACAGCACAGGCTCCTGGCCCAGGTCTGCCCTCAGCAGGATGGGGTCCTCCACCGAGGACAGTGCCCATGGGAGTGATGCCCTACGTGGAGCTGGGGCTCTGGCAGGTCCCCACCACCAGCCCTGAGACCAGACCTGCTCCCAAGGGTGCCAGGAAGACAAATACCCACGCTCTTCAAACCCAGTATCCCCCCAAACCCTAGGGGGGCAGAGAAAGGAAGCCCAGGCTGTGCCCACCCTTCTCCCCACAACCGTCCCTTTCCTCCCGACACCAAGGAACGACCACGGTGGGCCAGGGTAAGGGAGGGGTCCCCTGATGCCACTTGGCCTTGTCGGGGTGCCTTAGTCAGTATTTGCTTCTGAGGTCTGGGGAGGGACAGTGGGAGTACAGGACTCTGGTCCCCCGGACGTGCCTGGCCAGCCGGCGGCAGGATACCCAGCTTGGGAGAGCCAGAGGCCTTGGGGGTGAGCAGCTGGCACCCAATGGCAAACCCCTTTTCTGCTGTGTCCCCCCAACCGTGCCACTCACAGGATGCCTTCTGATCAGATTCGGGGTTTCTTGCACGAGTAATCGGATCCTGGAGGTGTTAACTGGATTAGGCAGAGGCTTCCAAGAGCTGCCGGCAGGACGTAGCTGGATCGGGCCTAGATGCCTGGGGAGGGTGGAGGGGAGGGGTGCAGGGAGGCGGGCACCAGCTCTGGTCCCAGCCCTCGTCCTTATTCTGCCCGGCCCCTCCGCCCCACCCGGTCAGTGTCTGTCCCTCTTAGAGCAGGGACCCCACGGCCGACTCTGTGCGGACACTTTGCGTTATCCTTAAACCTCCCCAGCGGACTTGCAAGGTCAGACTCAGTGCGCCCATTTCACAGCAGGAAAGACAGAGACTTGAGGCTAAGAAAACTACCCCGTGCCTCACAGCTAGTCAGTGATCCATTCAGGATCCCCACTCAGGTCTGCCCGATCGTAAGTGTTTCACTCACAGACCATCCTCTAGCCAGGCATGGCCAAGTTCTTGTGACCGGCTGTGGGCTGTCCACGTCACTGGCCTCTGAAGCCCAACGCTGGGCAGGGAGGAGGCAGCAGAGAGCAGACTCCAGGGCATGAGATCCAGGCGAGGTCAGACCCTAGGCCACACCCACCAGCCAGGCCAGAGTGCCAGCCTCCCCTACCTGCCACCGAGGGCCTGAGCTGAAGGCGACCAGGCGGTCTGGTGTCAGAGCTGGAGGGAGGCCCCAACATGCACGCACACACATTCACACGGGCACACATGTTCTCTTGAACGCATGTACATGTGTACCCCGGCGTACATACACGCATGCACTCTTGCATGGGCGCACATATACACACAGTGCACACACTTGCACACACACACACTCACGTTCACACACTCTCTTGTGCATGCATGCACCCACAGAGATGGATATACTTGCATACATGCATGCACACACGCACGCGCACACACACACACACTGCTTTACCCCCACTAGCTGTATGTAGCATCTAACATACATGAGCCTTACTGCTCTGTTTTGCTGGTGTCTCCCCAACCAGAGAGCAGACGTGGAACGCAGTGAGTGTTCAGCACGAAGTGAATGAATTCACGAGAACGTGGGTGTGAGTGAGGAAGGTGTGAGGGGAAAAGGTCGTGCAGGAGAGGGGGGTGGTTGCACCTGTGTTTGTGTGCGAGGAGAAAAGGTGGCGTGAGATAAACATGGGGAGAGCTGGCTGGGGCAGAGGAGGTGCGTGAAGGGGCGCAGTGTGCTGGGTGTGGGAACAGTGTGAGAGGCCCCAGGGTGCGTGGGAGATGGAGGTGCCCCACATTGGGGAGTGTGAGCGCGACTGACCCGGCCGAGTATCGACACCGAGTGCTGTGATTATCTCCTCTCCGGCTCTGGACCGAAACTGGGGGGCAGAGGACACAGGGAAGGGATGTGGCCACCATGAAGCTCTTGGTTGTGTGGGTGGGGCGTGGAA
The DNA here is from genome assembly GCA_004024925.1 of Scalopus aquaticus. NCBI lineage: Eukaryota > Metazoa > Chordata > Mammalia > Eulipotyphla > Talpidae > Scalopus > Scalopus aquaticus. Next base: position 3,485 of record PVIJ01014130.1, on the reverse strand, counting down.
AGGGGGGGTCCCTGTGCTACCCAGTCACCGCCCCCCAAACCTGCCCCCGTCAGAAACTGCACGTGTGGGTCTCAGCTTTGCTTGAGCCTGGGTCCCGGCCGCTGCCTGTCACTACAACACGCAGCCTCAGGGGACCCCAGAATGGCCAGCACCCCAAGCTGCTTCCTAATGAGGGGTGGAGTTAAGGGGAGGCGGTCTGGGCCCCAGGCCAGCCCCAGATGGGTCCAGCTGTTTATCACGCCCCGAGATGAGCAGAAGGCTGGTGTGTGCTGATGGGGGGCCGGAGGCGGTCTGAAGCAGGCCTGGGGAGGCGGAGCCGGTGAGGGCCGGGTGGCCTCCGTCCCTCAAGTCCTGGCGAGGACCCGTCCTCCCCGGAATGCGGGGAGCAGCTGGGAGGACATCCAGGGCCTGGGGGGTGCGGGCAGACAGGCCCATCCTCACGGCTCCTCGCAGCCGGGGCCCAACCGCGGAGCAGCACAAAGGCGCCGTGGCCGTGGCCGGGGGGGCCGACCAGGAAGCCCTCGAGCTGTGCTCGTGCAGAAGTCAGAGGTCCCGGCCTTCGGGAGGAATGCGGGGAGCGCCCCTCCGCTCCTCCGGCTCTAGTCCCAGGCAGGCTTCCCAGCTGGCCCTGCCGGTCCCAGCACGCCTGGCTGTTCTGGGCACAGATGCTCAGCTCACGCGGCCTGGCTAGCGGCTGGGGCGGCCTGCACAACGGGGCGGGCATCTTTGAAGAGGAACTGCTGGGTAACCCGTGCACCAGAGGAGGTGGAGCTGGGACCCAGGTGTGGGTGTGGGGGCTGGGGGCCTCCAGGAGAAAAGCACCTGGGGGAGGGGACAGCGATCAGGACTGGGTCCAGCATGCCCGTCCTGTCCCTGCTGACTCCTAGGTGGGGGAGAGGCTGCACGGATGGCTTGAAAGGCCAGTGGGGTTCCTTCCCCGAGGCTACCCGGCTAGGACGGGGCGCCACCACCAGGGACTGGCCGCAAGGAAGGGATGGGAGCTGAGGGGGTCATCAGATCAGAGTGGGGGCAGGGGGGTCCACAGACGCTGGCACCCTGTCCCTGTCCCTCCTATCTTCCTATGGGGGAGAGTCAGCCGTGGCCCCACGAGCACTGGGACGGGGGCTGGCCATCTGGGACCCCACAGCATAGGTCCTAAGATGTGCCCGAGCCAGCCCCTCCCTTCCCAGGCCGGGACACGAGGCGGGGCAGAGACGCTGCAGGAAGACACCGACGCACGTGTGTGCAGTGCACGGACAGGCGCCCACGTCCTGCCAGCCCATCGACAGGTGAGGGCTTCTGGATACGTTCGCTTTCCCCCTCTCACAGGGGCTTGCAGGGTGGAGAATCTCCCCTCGTTCTGGTTACCCCGGACACAGGGGAGAAAGTTGACTGGGCAGATGGATGAGTGCCTGAGGCAGTAAGATTTCTGGATGTCTGGACACGGAGCCACAGGTCACTCTCAGGCCAGCGACGGTCTGGCTGTGGCCGCCGCGATGCTGCCGCTTCGGTGGTGAAAGAGGACGAGCTGTGCACAGCCCGCACACGCAGACAGCGATCGCGGAACACAGACAGCCCCGGCCACGCCTCCTGCCCCCGGCTCTCGAGCCTCACCCGGTGACAACCTTCCTGCAATCGCCCCCGACGTAGTCGTGGCAGATCAGTACCCACAGACGCCTTGGCCTTGTGCTTCTGTGTTCATTATTTTAGGAGAGTTTACGACAGCCCCACCCAACTCAACATGCCTCCCATTACACAGATGAGAGCACCGAGGCCGACAGGTTTGGGTCACCACGCTGAGGTCACAGGGCCAGTGGGTGCCTGAATCTAGGACTTGCCTTATCACATCTCCCGCGACTGTTCAGGAGCCAGCTAAGCCCAACAGGACTGTAGTAAATACTGGAACCCAAATGCCGAAGTGTTTCCCTAGAAAAAGAAACAGACTCTCTTTGGACTGTCAGTTCGCGACTCTTTATCACCAGGAGCGGATTTAAGCCCCAAAGACAGATCAACGGCTCCTCGAGGAGTGAGAATCAAAGACGCGACAGTCTCGCCCTTAATCAATGCTCGGACGGAGCAGGTGTGCCGTCACACACATTGGGAATCAATCCCGGGGTGTCCCAAAGGTTGGTCATTTCACACAAAATCTGATCTGCTGGATGATTTCTTAGTGATCTCTCTCAAAAGCAGAGTGGACTCTCTGGGGCACCGAGACATGAAAGCAGCGGTTTTTTGCCTCCTCTCGCCCCCAATTATTCTGTCTCTTTAATTAGCGGTTGGAATCGGAATTTTGTCTAATGACACCACTAATACCCTTCCGTGATCCTATCGCAGCAGCCAGCGAGCCATGTCAATGCACCTGCCAGCCTCCGACGGCCCGGCATCCCCGCTCGGGGCCTGAATGTTGCAGGAAGGAATTGGCATCTGCTGAAGAATCTGCTTATGTATTTTCACTCCACAGAAAAAGCCACATCTGCTCTGTTACTCAGCTCCCGAATTCCTTTATCTTAAAGTTCACTAAAAAAAAGCATCTGCAGATGTAAAGGGTCTACAGCGTCAGAAGCAGCCCCCTGGAATGGGGGGAGGAAGGGAGTCCTAGACCCCGAGCCCCTGTCCTCCTGGGTCAGGCCCACTCGGCCAGTGACTGAGCCTGGAAGGCAGCTACGCTGGGCCAGGCGGGCAGCACGGGCACCCTGGCGGCCAGCTGGCCGCGAGAGCCGGGACATCCGCCAGTGCTAATTGTCTATTCTCCAAGCCTCGTTTATGACAGTAACAAATCGGTAACACGGAGACTGGAGAGCGCCTGTCACTCCACCCCAGCCCCCGCCCGGCTCCCGTTCCCTGGGGACACAGCTCTGTGCTTTAGAGAAACCACTTGCTAAGCTGGATCCACTTTAAACCCGTAATGGTCAGGAAATAAGCCTCCCAGAAAAGAAGCTGCAAGTTAAGTGTGAAGCTCTGGGCAGACACGGGTCACTGGTCTCCGCCTTTGCCCGGGGCTCAGACGCTCCCACTGGCAGCCCCGAAGCCAAGGTCTGTGCTGCCCACCGGGGGGTGGGGGGGGTAGGGCAGTCTATTTATGCAATAAAATAAGTGAGTTTGGCATCAGTGGCTTCAGCTTCTTTTTACATTTTTTAAGTGGTGGAATGCTTTCTTCCAGTGAAATTTTAGACAATCCCTCATAGGTAGGACAGCTGGAAATAGCCTCTGCTGGTCAAGAAGCAAGTGGAAACGTGGCTGGGCCACCCCACTTTCACATTTGACATTGAGCAGCTGGAGGCCAAGGCCGGGCCTTTCCCAGTGCTGAGCCCTCACGATGGGCTGGGCCCAGAGATGTGTCCTTGCAGCACTTTGATGTGTAGGGCAGGAGAGCAGGGGGAGGACGGAGGAGTCATGGAGGGAGGAGGGATGGAGGGAGGAGGGGTGGATGGAGGAGGGAGGAGGGGTGGATGGAGAAGGGATGATGGAGGGAGGGAGGAGGGATC
>PVIJ01014129.1:0-42142 GCA_004024925.1 Scalopus aquaticus | reverse complement strand
TGTGTGTGTGTGTGTGAAGGATTTGAGACAGATTCACGAAATGTGTGTGAGTGTGTGAAGGATTTGAGACAGATTCACAAAATGCCAACCCAGATGAACTCTGTAAGGCGGGCACATGGAGGGCTGTTATAACCCTCCCCCTGTACGCTTGTATATTGAAGGTCTTTTTTGGAGTAAACATTTGAAAAGTAACTCGAAGCGTCCTTTACGATGTGCAAGCATTCTGGGAATGTTGTTACAGTTTTGATCAACTGCTCCACAAAGACTGTGGCTTCTTGAAGGTCACTTTGCCTCAACTGCCAAGGTCATTGGGAGATGACAGGTTTAAAATATGAAGACCTCGAAGTCTTTAAAACCCTGCAGGTGAACACTGAAGTGACTGTTTGATGTTAACCTGAGTCACCTTCGAGCTGGGGAAGTGGAGACTGTACAGAAAACACTTGACTCATCCCCACGCTAACGAGCCTACTTGCAGACAATGAACCCGAGCAGCGAGCCTCTGTAATCAGCGGCTCTCCGCGTCTTTGATTCCCCGAGAGAGGGGCCTCCATCGCAGGTGGGAAGATGGCAAGGTGGCAGGCTTGTTCTTAGGAGGAGTTAGAGAGACAGGACACCTGGGAAGACACAGAGTGTATCAGCTGAGGCAAATGAACTTAAACTTGTTCTGCCCCGTATGGGAGCAGGTCAACCTAACGTCCACCGTGGGTTTTTGAGTGTAGTTGGTGTGGTGGCACCATGACACAGCAGGGGAGCACCTGACTTGTGTCTTCCTGATGGATGGTTCCCCTTGCTCTAATAAGTATCATGGTGGTGACAGACATGGGGGACACCGAGGCACATTTAACCCTGATAGTTTCATCAAAGTCTTCACAGTCAAATGAGAAGATAAGGTTGACAGACAACTGCAGTTTCAACTGGAAAACTCTACCGTTAAAGCCAGTGGGTGTCAAAGAGTGGGAGCAGAAAGGGGGGGCAGGACAAAAGGGCATCCAAGTTACCCCTGAGGGGTTTGATGGGACAGCCTGGAGAAAGTAGGAAAACAAGGGAGCTAAGGGAGGGACAAAATGTCACCAGAACCCTAGAGATCTGATCGGTCACTGGTTTCACGGTGTTGTCAGTAGCTTGAGCTGGTCTGTCTTGAGTAGTCTTGAGCTGGGGAGGGAGAGCGGAAACTCGCTTAGCTGTTGTTTGCTGGAAAGGATTTCTAGCTCTCTAAGACTCAGGTTTGTTGTGATACCTCCTCCTCCTCCATCTTCTCCCGCCTCTCATCACAACAGCCAATGCTTGCTGAATTTTCGCTCTGTGCCAGGTGTTGTTCTGTGTTCATGTGAATACCCCCAATGCTCAGAACAACTCAGTGAGAAAGATTGCAGATCCACTCCTATTTTTCAGTTAAAGCACAGAGATTAATTTGCAAGGGCCACACAGCTATCAGTGAGTGTAGCCAAGGGCCTGGCTCCAGAGCCCAAAACTTCACTCCTGTGCTCTGCCACCCACTTGACGAGACCACATGGTGTTTCCATGTACAGAGCCAGCCCACTCTGTTTGCTTGTTTGATTGCTTGCATGCTCTTGAAACTGTTTCCTCTAGCCCAGACACTGGTCTTTTGATAAAATTGCTAGGGTGTAGTGAGGATTTTCTAGGTCTAACTTTGTGTCCTAGACAAGATAATAATTAATGTTGCCATTAAATTCATTGATAATGAAACTATTTCGTTCAACATTTTTATTTTATCCTAGATCCATCTATTATAAGAGATGCAAGATTTATATGAAAAGATAGATGGTCATAAAATGTTTCTAAAATAAGAGAACACATCATAGTGATTTATATTTCAGAACAGATTCTCTTATCCATCCATCCATCCATCCATCCACTCCACCCCCCAGCCCCCCATCCGTCCACCCACCCATAATTTTGTGAAATATTTGTTGAGCATTGAATATACCCTGCACACTACTTACGTACTAGAGGTATAAAGTAGAAGATACATGGTCCTAACCCTTGAAGATCTCTCCATCAATTGGGTCTAATCAAATGCGTATTTCTGCGTTGTCTATGATGGTCGAGAAGCAGAAGCCCAAGTACAGAGCTTGCTTTTACATTATTAAATCAAGACCAGGAAATCAAATGATAAGACTCTTTGTTTTTTTAAAGAAAGATCTTGGCAAAAGAATGCACACGCAAGTGCACGTGCACGCGTGCACACACACCCACACACACACCCACACACACACCCCTCTGCCCTGGTAATCTACAAGACAATCTACAGAGCCTCTTTTAAAAGTCAGGTTGGGTGGCGTTGAGGAAAGAGTGACAGTTTTGAAATAAGGATGGAGGGTAACTTAGCAGAAAGGGTTCTATTAAAATGTAAGTAGGAAGTTTACGTTGTATTAAATAGTAATCTTGTTTAAGAATTAATGACAAAGTAGCCAGTTGGGTCCAATACTTCCCTTAACTGTTTTTTAAAGAACTATCAGTCTTTTGGAAACATATTAACAATATAGTGAAGTTCAGGTTTTTAAATATGTTTTTATAACAATGGAATTGTGCACAAGACGACTCCTGTCCACACGGGGATTCTGTCACCCACGCTGCTGTCTCCCTGTTGGGGGGTGCGGGGGGCTGTTGAGCATGAGAACCACCCTTTGGCCTTCAGGGGGAACTGAGGTGCAGGGTTCTGGTGGGGCCAGTGACAAGGTGGCCTTGGTTTTGTGACATCGTTTGTTATTCTAAAATAAGGTAAGCTAAGCTAGGGAAAGAACTTTTGACCCTCCCTCTTGTTTGAGTTACTCTTCCTATGAGGACTTTCACTTGCTTTTAGGATTATTCTGTCCCCTAGTAACAAATGCAGAGGAGACTTGATACCCAAAGCGTGATTTTAGTTTTAAGAGATTTTTCATGTCAACGGCAAACAGCCAGTATTCCTTGAACTGGAAGAAATATGACTCCATCTTGAGTTCCACTTTGACATTTGTTGTCTCACTGGATTTACAGCTCTCAACAACTTACCTTGCATTTCTTAATAGTCCCATTCAGCATTTGAGAAAGTTGAGTCTTGCTTCTGAGGTTTTCCCAAAGTTAGAGTCCTTCAGATGAAGAGCAGAGGTTTTAAAATCCAGTTTTCTGATGCCAAGACCAGTGCACTCTCTTCTTACTGTTCTTACCTGTAGCATTCTATACAACGCGCCGCCATCTAGCCAATGACATAAGATGCCAAACTTGACAAGTCAGGTGAGCTTGTTCTGTTCAAATGTGAGATTTTGCAGAACTCACCCTAAGGGGGGTAGAGAAACAGACCTTGCCTTCCCTCCCCAGAGAAAATTTGCTTATATTCTAGAATAAAAATGGAATTAATTTTTCTCCCACTGACCTCCCCCATTCTCTCCCTCTCCCTCCTTCTCTCCCTTCCTCTCTCTTCCTGCCCTCTTTCTCCCCTTCCCTTCCCTCCTGCCTTCCTCTCCCTCTCTTTCCCATCCCCTGTTTCCTTCCCTTGTGTTCTGGAAGGGGAAACTACCAGTGGTCACACAGAGGCATCAGATAGACCTGCCAGCGCTGGGAGCCTGGGAGCTCTTAGCAGACAGGTGAGAAGGGCCTGAGCTGGGCAGCAGCTACGTCTTCAGTGTGGCACATCTGAAGAACAAGCAAGACCCGTGTAACTGGGCCTCACAGTGCGGGAGTGAGGTTGAGACTCTGCCTGGCCTTGGGTTGCCAGTCTGTCTAGTGTCTCTCTCCTCCATTCTTGGTCCTTAAAATTAGGTTGGGGCTCCGTAGCACCTCCCACTTCCAGGACTGGGCATCTGACCCAGACTTAACTCACTACTTCTGTCTACCCCCATCTCCCACCCCCACCCCTGCCATAGTGACTGTTGTGGGGGTAGGTCTGTTCCCAGCAGGCATGTCCCTTGGGCGATGCCAGGTAGACAGGCCAAGCTGTGTGGGGCAGGGAGCCTTTAGGGGCGCAGGGGTATTCCTTAAGAAGGAGCGTCCGTCCTTAGCCTCAGGGTGCATCCTCACAGAAGAAAGCAGTTTTCAAAGATTGAAAAAGAAGTAAAGCTCCCCCAGGTAATGTTGGTTAGCCCCAGACAGAGCCATAAGGAGCCAGTTCCCGCTGGGAGACTTTAGTTTTAGGAGCCGCTTGGCCCATTCTGTGTAGGTTGGTTTGAGCGTTTGTAAGAGATGGTGCCAGGCCTGCTGTGGAGAGCAGAGCAGAGGCCAGGACGCAGGGAGTGACCGGTGAGGAGGCGGACGTGCGTCTCGGTAAGGGAGGGGTAGACAGATTCGAGCAGCGGAGATGGGAATGCAGATACAGCACAGCCTAGGGAGACATTTAGGGTGTCAAATTTGATGCCTGGATGGACAAATTAAATATGAAAAATAAGAAGCAGAGTGTTGCTGAGAGTCACTCCTAATTTCTGGCTTGGGGAAAGTGGTTGAATGAAGAATTGTTCAAAAAAAAATAGAGGAACAAGAATGGCAAAGTTGGAGGGGCATAAAGATGACAAGTTCTCTGACTCACAAGCCATGTTTGCGGCGCCTTGTCGTGCTCACATGGCAATTCCAGTCAGGCAGAGGTCGGACCTGGGTTTTGGAGACAGCCAGGGGCCAGAGACAGACACCGTGAGCCGTCTGCGCATCGGCGGGGACTTTGTTCCCCGGCACCTGAGACCCGAGTGAGTGAGAAGCGGCCTGGGGCTGGGTAACGCGACTGTGAGAAGTGAGCAGAAAAGAAGGATCCCGGTGAGGACAGAGACGGCCCCAGGGAGGCGCGTGTGAGCTGGGTGGGGCCGTGTGTGAGCGGCTGTGTCAGCGCTGTGCCGGCTGCTGACAGGTCTGAGACTCTAGGACAGAGGAATATCAGTCACATTTAGCAACATGGTCACCTTAGGCACGACTTCAGTGGTGACGATGGCAAAAGCCAGACGGAGCAGGTTGGGAGTGAACGAGGAGAGGGGGTGGAGAAGACGATCGTGAATAGCACTCAAGCGCGGAGACCTCCAGTGCCACCAGCAGCGGAGACGCTCTCGACAGTTGGAGGTTCGGGGTTCGGCGGAGGTCTCTGAGAACAGCCGCACAGCGTGCTCCTTGCCCTGCCATGGCTTGTGTTCAACCAACACCAATTAAGTGGATTCCCTGCCTTAGGCTCTGAGGGTGGAGTTGGACAAATTCTGGGTCTTGGCTGAAAGGAACTGATCGTCTGGATGGAGAGGTTACTCTAGCGAAGAGAGTATTCTGATTTTACAGGGAGAGTGAAGTAGGAGTATTCTGATGCGCGTACTCTGTTTTTACCTGGTAATGCCGGAGGGATCCAGAGAACATCAAAGATCTCTGCGGAGAGGTGACCCCAGCCGAGGCTTTCTTGTTTCTTCAAAAATTTATTTGTTTATGCATACAAGAGCTGGGGTGCAGGCCAGAAGTGTGGGGGGGAGGGTGAGAGGATTCCCCAGAGACAGAGTGGGGAGCAGAACAGGCGGATCGGCTGAAGTACACTGCTGAGGGGAGCAGCGGGCGAGACAGGAGAGGTCTGCTGCGCCCTGTGGGAAGCTCCCTGGCCAGGGATCAAACTCGTGCTGCAGTGGCTGCTGGCAGCTTCATAGTGCTGAGACTTAACCCCTGCGCCACCAGGGAGGCCCCAGACCCCAGCCCAGTCCTGAAGGACACAGAGCACTTCCCATCCTCTCTGCGGAGTCCCAAGTGCTGCACCCACAGGGGCCTCCATAACGAAGGGCTGGCAGGACCCTCTCACTCCCTGAGTGAAAACACAGAAAACTGGGAGTCCATTTGCTTGAACCCCCAGGCAGCGCAGCCACACTAGTTGGTTCTGCATTTACTGAAAAAGCAAAAGTCAGAATCATTCGGTATCAAAAAGGATCTCTCCCCGGCTTCTTATCTCCACGGGGTTTCAGAATGAAACATATCAGCTCGGCGGGGAAGTTTCTGACAGATGGGAGCCTATTTAAGGAGCCACGGGAATGGATAGGCTGGCTGAGAGGGACCGCGCACTCACAGAAATCTATTTTCAGAGATGTGGGTGTTGGCGAGACCCAATGACCCACATTCAGAAATATTTGTCTATTAATTAGGGCAGGTGGTTCCTTCCCAGAAGGCTTTGCCTAGCAACAGTAACTGGGAGCCGCAACTCCAGCCTCATGAAAGAACCGAATTCAAGCGCGAGAAACGGAGTGGGAGGGGGCTCTGGCCTGAGTCCAGGGCTACCCGCGCCCCAGTCCCCCTGAGCCCAGCGCCCAAATTAGCCGTTTCTGACAGCCCACTCCCCCAGAGAGCTTCAAGTGCTGTGTGGCTTTGCCCTCTGTCCATGGGGACCAGTGGCCAGGAAGGACATTGAACAGTGTTCGAGGGTCAGTCCCGGAGGGCTGGGGCTTGGGAAAGGGACAGTGGGACCTTCCCTCCTCTCCCGCTCCACCCCTTGTCTGATTCAATCCATTCAGTCACGCACTCATTCATTCATTCACCAAACAAATACTGATAAAGCATTTTTTAAAGAGATTTATTTATTTATGCACCCAAGAGCTGGGGTGCAGGCCAAAGGCATGGGAAGAGAGTGGGGAGCAGAACAGGCAGATCTACTGAAATACACTGCTGAGGGGGCAATGGGCGAGGCAGGAGAGGTCTGCTGCGCCCTGTGGGAATCTCCCTGGCCGGGGATCGAACTCGTGCTGCAGTGGCTGCTGACAACTTCATAGCGCTGCGACTTAACCCCTTGCACCACCAGGGAGGCCCTGGTTTAGCATTTTTCAGAGAGGGGTGCAATATTGAACAAAACTAAGTATGTCTCTTCAAAAACTTAAAATGTATCGGAGGAGATAAACAAAGTAGCTTCAGTGTCCTAAGGTAATTCCTAGAGGAGGGAACGCTAAGTCCAGGGAGCACTGGGAAGAGGTAGGATGCAGAGTGCTTGAGGGGTCACGGAAGGGGGAAGCGGATATAGTGCAGGGAAAACGAAGGTCCTTGTGGACAGGGTGGAGCTGTCTGGTGCTAGCCCCGTGTGCGGAAGCCAGGAGCTGGGGGAGGACTCTGCAGTGAGTGACTAGTGACTGAGACTTTGAGAGCGAAGGCGGACAGGTAAGAACTGAGGTGGGGAGATCTTGTAGGGTCTTGTAGGGCCTCAAGTGCCATGCTGAAGAGCTGTCCTGTCCTTTAGGCAAGCATAGACAAGCTCTAGCTACAAAGGAGGCGCACTCATGTTTGCACTTGGGGAAACACTTATTCATTGATTCCTACTCAGAAAATAGCCGTTAAGCCCCTACTACTTGGCCCACGAGGACACCATGGTGTTGATGGAAGCCAGGTCCTGCTCGTGTGGAGCTTGCAAGTCAGACAAACGTGATGATTTAAAGAGTCAGTGGGTATCAGCTTGTCGGCAATGTGCAGGGACGGTGGAGGCTCGGGCAGGAGGGAGACGTAGAAACTGCAGCAGTGATGACGGGGGCTTAGACAAGGGGCAGAGTGGCCCTGGGAGGGAGGGATTAATTGCAGAAATGGTACCAGTGAGAGCTCCAGAGAGATCTCCTGGGGAGCTTAAACTCTTCCTGATAGAATAGCACAGCAGGGCGCCACCTGTTCCACAGAGAAAAAGGAGCCACCCCCCCCCCAAACCTTGCATATCTCTAGGTGCATCCTAGCAATCAGCCCTGCAGTGGTGAGAGCTGGTGCAGAAATCCAGGTGGCCCTGCTGTTTGGAGACAGCTGTGGACACTCACGCCCAGCAGGTCACTCAGCACAGTGGGTGCCCGGGCAGTGACATGGAAATGGCTTGGTGCAGGTTACGGCGTGAAAGTCTATTTAAAATTCTGTGTATGGACCTTTTTCTGGTCCAGAGCTTCTGAAGTAGCAATTTTTTCTTATATTTTTAACTCATCCTAGGGAATTTTTTCCTCAAGATATTGCTGTATTTTACATGAAAATTGTTTAAAATGGCAATGAAGAATATTTGACAGATAAAAAATACAGGGAATAGTATAATGATGCTCATTTGGCCATCACTGACAGCTAAAATAGTTAACTTTGTACCCTCTGTGCTTCAGGGGTCTCCGCTGAGATATAATTAAAACATACTGCTTTCTCTGCATCATCCGGAATATCTTAGAGAAAACCATCTCTGCTAATGGTGAATGTCACTCTGTACAGACCACACTTACTAGGATGTACATATGTGTGGGCATCTATGTGGGCACCCATGACAACATGTAGTTTATCATAAAATCTCACAATAATGAACATACTTAAACACTTTTCATCTTATCTTTATTCAAGACTTTGCTCTTGAGATTTCTCCATGTTGATAAACGTGGATTCAGCTCAGTTTCTCTCATAATCTGTAATCAACAGGTATAGATCAATTTCCTTTACTGGGAGACAACTTTCTATTTTTCCCATTGTATAAGACTTTCTGTTAGCTCTTGAGAAGCAAAATGTCTGTGCTGCGTCTCCATCAAAACCTGATGATATCTGCGCTTGCGGTTTGGAAGAGAAACAGCTCATCATTGTTTTAATATCCGTTGTTCTTATTATTAGTGAGGTCGAACTTTCTCCTTCACATTTCATTAGCCATTTGAATTTCTTCTCCTGGGGATCACCTATTAATGCGCTTTGTCCATCTGTCTACCCGCTGTTCCCTTTCTGTGGTGTTCCTTTACTTACTGGCTTGTGGGGACAGGTGCTGGATTCTGAGCTCTTCAGTCCAGATGCTGCAATTACCTTCTTGTGGTCTGTGACTTATTTCATTTCTCAGGTCTTTTTCCCGTCTGGGGAAAAAGTTTTTGTTTGTTTGTTTGTTTTATTGAATATGCAATGAGATGTGTGTGCAAATATCTAATTAAGAAATTGTTGCTTGCCCTCACAAGAGACAGGTGTTTTTTTCTGTATTTCCTTCTAAAAACTTTACAGGATTGCTTCTCACAATTAAGTCTCTTGTCAAGCAGTGGGAAGGTAGATAATGTTGTCTTTGCCCATCTGGACAACTAACTGTCAGCACCATCATCATCAAAGCCTCCTCGGCACATGCGTCTCTCTCATTCCCCGAGTGTGGTCTGGGGGGGGCTGGCAACCTCAAGCCTTCCATGCTCCAGACAGAGTAACCTTCCAATTAGCTGGTTCTTTTTAAACTTCTCTCTAACTTTTGTATATTGCTCATTTTAAAAGTCTTGTACACTTCCATTTATTTATTATTTGACATTTTATGCTAAGTAGTATATTTACAAAAATCATCTTTGTTTGGTAACGCTGCATAATGGGCCCCATCTCTTAAGGAACACGGAGCTGTTTTTTTTTTTTTTTTTCAGGCTGATCATCACTGTGTCCACTGACAAGTCCAGTCCATTTGCATCACTGATAGGTGTGAATTGATTTCCTCTCACCTGTTCTGAGTTCACTACTTATCATATTTTATCTTTGCTTTGATCTCCACATTTTCCGCCGTTCCTAGCATTGATCAATGTTACTTATTCCCAGTTTCCTCTTCACTGTTTTAGAAGGTGCCCATTATGCTTTTATTCCTTTATGGGTTGCCCTTAATATTTCAATGAAATACCTGCTTTGTGAGAGTCGACATGAGAATTTGGTGGCAATAATGAGGCAACAAATTCTGAGTGCGTGGCCCAATGCTAATTATTGTTGAGCATATTCTCTGACTTTTAGAAATATTATAAGGATGCAAAACTCTCTCCTCGGTCAGCTCTTTGGACAGCACTGCCTTTCCCTCTCCCTCTGTGCGGCTGCACGGTCCTGCCACACCTGCGAATCAGAGGACTTGGATGTCTGATCATTTCATCCTTAGAACAAAACTGCGGTGCCAAAGGGACCAAGGATGGCCCCTCATAGACTGACTCTCCCAGGCAGTGCAGTCAAGGGTGCTGGCGGCTTCTGAGAGAGACTCAGCATACTTGCCACCAGCTGCGATGTGACTTCGGCAGGCTGACCAGCGACACTGGCCTTATAAAGGGGACACAAGCACAAAAGGCTTCTCTTCTTTTTTATCTGGGCCTGCTCTAGTTCATTAATAGAATTCCAGCTTTCATTTGCACTGAAGATGCTCTTTTGATGATGTTCCCTCTTGTTCTTTGTCACAGCTCCTAGCTCCCCTGGGCGTGAGGCGCCAAGACATTCCTCAGGCCTTATCGTCTTTTTAATCTGTTAAGAGTCTCACCACACGGCCTCCCTGGTGGGACAATGGGTGAAGTGCAGCGCTGTGGAGCTGTCAGCAGCTGCGGCATGAGTTCAATGCCCAGCCTGGGAGATTCCCACAAGGTGTAGCAGACCTCTCCTGTCTCCCCGCTGCTCCCCTCAGCAGTGTATTTCAGTTGATCTGCCTGTTCTGCTCCCCGTTCTGTCTCTGGTGAACCCTCTCACCACCCCACGCCTCTGGCCTGCACCCCAGCTTGTATGCAAAAATAAATAAGTCTTTAAAAAGAAGAGTCTCCCTCCAAAATTGCCTGCTCACACCCCTTCGTTCAGATATCAGTTAACATAACCTGGGGATTCTTCCATCAAAGTGTCTTGACTCATTTCAAGATCTTCAGTAGTATTTTTTATTTGAAGATTATTTGACAATAATCCTTATATGCCTCCCAGATGGAATGTCAGACTCATTCTTAGAGTCAGCTCTAACTGGCAGTAGATCAAACCTCTCACTCCAAGATAAATTGCCCCTCCCCACAGGCAGGCAGGACTATTCAGGTGTGACTCAGTAGGAGAGACAGGAGGGTTTTATTGCTTCCCATTTTCTAAAACATGCATTTGAAATACTGCCTAGGTCATGCTGGTCTTGCTGGGGAATTGGAAGTGAGACCCAGAAGTCTCCATTCCCTATGGAGTAGAGACATTTGGATGATATGACCAGGCTGGTGATCGGAAAGTAATGTGTGCGTGGAGTCAATCTTGGGCCACACGCGACACCTATATTAATCTCTGCCTCACATCGGCATTACAGTTTGAGACAAGCAAGCAAAGCCAGGCTTGGCAGAGATGAGCACGGGTAGGTGCCAGTGGGAGGGAAGACACACCAGCCTCCAGGCCTAGTGGGCAATCTTGTGAACGTTGAGATCACCCAGAACTTTGCCTCCTGATGGTGAAATAGACATTTCATGCTCGTGAAGGTCAGCAGTGAAATGTTTGAGGAATTCAAGGCAGTGGGAATATCTCTGCTAAATCTGCTGAAAGCCCCAAAGCTAACTACTTTTCATGTCAGCCTTTGATGGAAGCGAAATTAGTTTCAACTTGCAGTAACCAAACTCTGGCCACTGTTGGCTTGATTGTTTCTTGTAAGTGACGCTCTGTCTCTTCAATGGCTGCCATAATTAGTTAAGAGACAGAAAAACAGCTGGATTTCAGGGGAATCCATACCCATGAAATTGCTTCATTCCTTCCAAATCACTTATGCTTTCCAGTTTCTTAAGGACGTTTTTCCAGTGAATGAAATTGCTGTTTTAATGGTTGTCCCCTGCCCCCGCCACGTCCCTGCTCTCTCCTTGTTAATCCATTTGAATGCGCAGCCGCTTCTCCCACCGTGAGTCTGAGGCTATGTTCTGGTCCTCTGCTCTGTTTTCTCCATCACCTTCAAATGCATGTCCTTGCTTTATGTTCCTGTTGACCAAGCCACTATGGAATTTTCTCATGTCTGGAGATCTCTAGAAATCAGTCTCATCAGTTGAAACAAACCTTTCCTTTTATTTTTACATTTCTTCACCTTTGGGGGTAGGTGTGGGCCTCCGTTTCCTTCCCAATACGTGGACAGGATGGATGTGGAATCTGAGTGTCTCCGTCTAGCTGCTGTCTCCAAGGCAAGAATATTGCCATCGGCTTTCTTGATTCTCTTTTTTAAGTAGCACTAACTGGGCATTGGGGGACGTTGGTTGTGCCTATGAAGTCTCAATATTGGAAGCTTGAGAGTTCCTGAGAAGTTCTCAAGGGTTCTTACTATCCAAAAAAAGTGGTGGTTATATGAGATAGATGTGTCAGTTCTTGCGACTGGACATATAATTTCACAATCCATACAGGTCAAAACATCATGTGATGTACCTTAAATATACACAATTCTCATTTGCCCATTTTAACTCCATAAAGCTGGGGGAACAAAAAGGATGAAAGTTTTGAGAAATTTTAGCTTATGCTTTAATTTGGTCACACTGAATGCGAACTACCATAGTATAGATGCTGTTTTTTAAGCGCTCTCTCTCTCTCTCTCTCTCTCTCTCTCTCTCTCTCTCTCTCTCTTTCACACACACACATACACACACACACACACACACACACACACACACACACACACACAGAATCCACTGTCAAGTTCTATGGGGCTTTGACGGGTGCAGTGCACTGAGAAAATGACCCTGTGGTTTAGGGAGAGACTGTGTTGGTGCAGAGATAAGAATGGAGATTTGGGGGTGAGGGTAAAATGAGTTCAAATCTCTGACCCCGTCTTTGCTAGCTGGCCACCTCTGCACCATCTCTTAACCTCTGTTCCCATCTGTAACTGGAGAATAATAGTAATACTTACCATAAAGGGGTGTTGTTAATTTTAAATGAGATAACATATAAAGTGTTCAGGACAGAGCTCGCCCATTATAAACTCCTAATGCCATGTTAAATATTAATAATGATATTAATAATGCTGCAGCGTAGAGAGCACTGTTCCCCACAGAGACAGCCTACTGATGGGATGCAGGAAAAATATAGCCAGAAAGTTAATTTGCTTTGTGAACTGGTCCACTGCAAACAGGAGACGTGGTTATGCAAATTCCAGAAATAATAACTAACATTTATTTCAGCTTGCCAGAATATATTCACTGCCCCGACGATTTTCAAATCTTATTGTGAATAACCCCCCGGGGAGCTGGTGACAAATGCAGAAACCCAGGTCCCATCCTTGCGGGTTTCAGCCCGGCTGCCCTGGAGGTCAGGACTTCGCTTCTTCTGCTGTGACCCAGGGTTTCCTCCGACTGTACCTTAGAGCCTGTTATCCTGGGCCTGAGTCAGGCTGATGATAGCGCTGAACACAGCTGACTGCCCTTCACCCCACGTGACCAGAGCCTAGATTCAGAGGAAATGGGACTTCTGACTCTTCATAGAAATATTCTATTTTTATTTTAAAGATTTATTTATTTATGCATACAAGAGCTGGGGTGCAGGCCAGCGGTTCAGGGAGTGAGAGGATTCACCAGAGACAGAGCGGGGAGCAGAACAGGCAGATCTACTGAAACACACTGCTGAGGGGAGCAGCGGGGAGGCAGGAGAGGTCTGCTGCGCCATGTGGGAAGCTCCCCGGCTGGAGATCGAACTCGTGATGCAGTGGCTGCGGACAGCTTCATAGTGCTGGGACTTAACCTGTTGTGCTACCAGGAAGGCCCTATAGAAATAATCTTATAGTCAGATAGTCAGTCTTCCCTGCCTGTAGAATATTCTGGAATACAACAGTCTTCAGTAGCTCTAGACTGAGTTCCTCCAAGGCTTTAGGAGCCTTCCAGTTTTTATTTTGCTTTGTTTTTTAGTACAATTGTCATTAATTTGCCATTGGTGTATTGTATGACCCGAGTCCTGGGCTCACAGCTGCCCATCTCGGCCGTGTCCACTGCCAGCCACGTGATTCTCACGCCGTGGCCACTAGTGAATTGACCCCTCATCCTGGTCCTTCCATGCACTTTGTCTCTCCCCTCTGGTGACCGTCATAGTACTTTCAGAGTCTGAGACTTTGTGGTGTTGTGATTTTTTGTTTGTTTGTTTGTTTGTTTACCTATTTATACCCCACCTGTGAGTCAAACCATCCGGCATTTGCCTTCAACTTCTGGCTTACTTCACTGAGCACAAAAGCCCCTTGGTCAGATGAAGCTGGACACCACCAGAGCAGGAGCTCTCTGTACTGTCTTTCCCACTATTTTTGTAAAGCTAAAGTTATTCCAGAATACAAAGCTTGTACATACATTAGCTCATGGAGTCGTCTTGCCTTCTCAAGCACCTTGTCAATGCCAGGACTGCAAGGGATGGTAAGAACTGAGGAGGGAGGCTGCGCCCTTCAGCCAGACCCCACTGCGCAGACCCTTCACTTCCCAGAGCCTCTGTGGGCCCTTCCTCTGCTCTGAGCCCGGGCGAGAGGAGGGGAGGCAAGCCGGGGCCCCACTAGGGAGACAAGCACCCAGGCTTCTCTTGGCAAGGGGCCCAGGAGGCTGGGTGGGAGAGGAGGGAGAGCTCGAGGGGGAAGCGCCTCTGAGCCCAGGTCAGTGTTTAGCAAGCTGCCCGGCCACCACAATCACTTAGGGGGGTGCTGACTCAATGGGTGCTATCTGTGTATTTAAAGGGCCAGCAGTAACTATGACAACCAGCAGGTGTCTGTTTGGGTAAACACTCTCGGGAGAAATAAGCTACAGGAGTCCTGAGCACTTCAGCCTCTTCCAGGTGGAGCAGAGAGGGACAGAGGGGAAGGGCGGAGGGAGCATCTCCTTGCAGAAGCTTGGCCTGCCCGGAGAGCAGACCCGCCTGGCGGCAAGGGGTCCCTCTGATGGTGGGGGCAAGCGGCTTCAGTGTTCAGACTGGGGCTGGGACACAGGCTCCAGGTGTAGGAGAGAGGCAAGACCTGGTGTGAGATGGTCAACAGGCGATCAGCAAATAACAAACTCCCCGCACGAATAAGGACTCATTAAATACAGAAATGCACAGGCCAGCTGATTCGGACGGCGGCGAGCGTGCCGGCCGTGTCTGCTGGGGGAGAACGTGAGGACCGCGGGCTCCCACCTCAGCCGGGATAGACGCGCTGAGCAGCGAAGGTTTGCGTCGAGAAGTGTGACAGGGAGTCAGCCATATGCAACCTGGGCGGCTAATGTTCCAGACAAAGAGAGGGACAAGCACAGTCTGAGGCTGAGCTTGGGCTCGTGGATAAGCAGAAACCCCAGGAACGGGGGTGATGGAGGCTGCCGGCAGGTGCGGGCTTGGAGGTGGAGGGCGGGGTTGGTAGGGCACGGAATCGGGAAGGCTGTGGAATAAGATAAAGAACATTCTAGCTGGAGGAAGCAACACGAGCGGGGATCAGAGGGTAAATACGCTGCAAGGTCGGAGCTTCGGCCTCTGAGGCCGTCACTCTAATTATCTGGCAGGAGCAGCCCCGCAGCCCCGCAGCCCCGCCCTGCCCGCAGCTCTGCGCCAGGGGTGGCCAGGCCCTGCTGGAGCTCCACATCCAGCCCTGGCACCACCTCAGCCTCTCCCTTCGGGCAAAAAGCACCCCTGAGCCTGCAAAGGGAGACTTTCCTCCAGGAACTCAAGTGTAAAGAACCCAGTGCTGATCTCCAGCTGGGGGCTTGGGGAGGGGGCTGGCTTCTAAGCCAAGTTTCAGTCAAACCCCCATCACTGGGCTTCCCCTCTGGTCTCATGGCGGCACGGGCTAAGTTCTCTTGGCTGGATAGCTGGCGCGGTTTCCCGGATGAGCCCGCTGCTGGGGACAAGCGGCTGAATGCAAATAAGTG
Organism: Scalopus aquaticus; assembly: GCA_004024925.1. Taxonomy (NCBI): domain Eukaryota; kingdom Metazoa; phylum Chordata; class Mammalia; order Eulipotyphla; family Talpidae; genus Scalopus; species Scalopus aquaticus. The sequence continues at coordinate 26,675 of PVIJ01014129.1, read as the reverse complement.
GCCCTGACTCTCCTCTCCATTAGCCATGGAGGGAGCAGGCGGTGAACCTTTGGATGAAGCCCCGTGGTGGACGGCGCAGGTGTGCACAGAACTGCAGTCCAGCCCCTACTCCGGAGATGCGTGGTGCCCATCTCAGTTCTCAGCCTCTCATGCCGGGGGGTAGTTTTAAACACTGCAAGTCTTAGCAGCCTCCATGAGGCTTAGAGACCCCCCCTTTGTTTTGAAAGAATAGAAATAGCCACTGAGCAGGTAGATGCTGCTCGAAGGTGCAGGCCTGGATACCTCGTCCCACCGGGCAGACCCCCGAGAACCTGCGCAGATCGCTCTCTACGGCTCTTCGTTCTGCTCAGATGACTCCCATCATTTGAATAGTCTCTGCTGATGAAAATAGTCTTGGGGAGACAGAGAAGCCAGACCTCTTCATCGGGGCATACTACCGCTCCCCAATCTTCACCATCTTTGCTGCTGCTTTTATCACTTCAAGTTAGGTGTCATTTAAAAATCAGAGTGTTTTGTTGTTTTCAGTACACGGTGATGCATTCTTTTTATTTAACTGTTATGCAGGAATGCAAAACCTTTGAAAGACGTGTTCTTCACTGGGGAGTCAAGTTCTCATCACAGCTCTCAAAAAGGCTTTGAGGGGAATGGTGGGAGGGAGTGACACGGTGTTCTCTAGAAGAAAGATGGAGATGTTATCCCATGTTGGTGATACTGTCAACCTCAGGAAAGGGGCAAGCATCGGGTATTTATCTCAGCAACTGAATAGAAAGCAAACAAGGGAGGGGAGAGCAAGAACGAGCGAGCTGCATTTTACAAAGGTGTTTGGACAGCTGTCGGACATATAAGCTCGTACCCCGGGGCAAGCCTGGAACTTCTACCCTTTTTCCTAGGATATCAGTCATAAAAGACGACCATAATGACTCTTATTTTGAGGATCTTGTTCTTATAATATGATTATGAGAAATATTTCCATTGGAATACCAGTGGGGGAGGACGGCATGAAATAAATAATAAATAATAGAAATAAATAATAGAAGAGAACCTAGGAATCACATAATTCATTTTCCTGATTGCTTCCTCTTCATTTTGTAGTGATAAATGTCTCTTGTTACAAAAATCCAACAGGTCTTCGATTTAATTCAACAAGTATTTAGGGAACATATACCAAGTCCATGCAGTAACAGATCCTGTAACACACTATATCACTTCTGGAACCCTGAGAAGTAATCATAAATGGAGTTTTAATTAGTATCAAATGCTGGGGAAAAAAACCCCAAAAGAACTGATAAATTATATAATCAATGAATTAAAAAAAACCCCACAGTACAGGTAACAAGATCAGTCTCCATCAGAATGTTCAGAATATTCAGAAGGTCAATAATCATCAGAGAAGTTGCATTTGAACATAGAGCATATGTGGAAATACATAAAAACTGAGCACTTTGGCTCAGGTCATAAACCTGGTCTGGAAAGCAAAATTACCTTCTGCTAGGGATGGCCCGTCCAATTAAGCTGTCATTTGACAGGGGAGCTACTGAGGTCTGAAGATTAGGTCCTATGTGGTGGAGGCTAAAGTCCCTGAGGATAGTAACACCAAATGTGAATATCTTGTGAATTTCAGTCCTTTCATGTATTACTTATATGACTTAGGGTAAGTATCTCAACTCCCCATGTTTCCACTTTTGCGGGCTAGGGATGCCCAGAGTTTGCAGTGAATACTCCGTGAGTCAAAGTAGTTCATTCTAAGCACCCACCATTGCAAATGTTTAGTCTTCACTAGCCTGAGTCCTTACACTGAAAGGCAGTCACGTTGGCCTTTGTCTTTTACAAGCTCAATATTCCTTAGAAAGTCATCTGGAACTTTGAATGAGAAATGTCTCTTGCCTGTATATTCCCTTCCAATAGAGCTACTGACATGGAAGGCATTGGGCTACTGCTATGATGGGGACCTCCACTCCACCTAAGTCTTTAATCGAACCACTAGTCATTGAAGATTTTCTCTAACCTTGGCCATAATGGTAACTGGATTCCAAATCCATCTTTCTCACTGTCATACAGTTCCTAACACAATCTCATGCCCCAGCCATATCTCATTTTACATGTGTAACATTCTATGACTTTCCCTCTAGCTCTAGGGCCCATTCCTGTTCTGAAATAGGTCTGTTCTGACCTTGAGTATTAGCTACATCTTCTACCTGTTTGGTGAGCATTAGACCACAGGGTTCTAGACTATTGTTCTGCATCAAGATTAACTGGGGTTGTTCAAGTTCTTTTCTTCTTTTGGCCCCTTCCCATTTTATGTTCTGATTTGGGCGATGTGTGCAGATCTTGGAATGCTTTGTTAATAGCAATGAGTCTCTAGGTTGTTCCAAGGCAAACTGTCCATTGGCTAGTATCTGGGAAGCATTGTTCTAGATAGAAAATTGTTCAGAAATTTGAAGAAATACTATGAATGGAATGTCAAGCCAGGAAGGAATTTGGCCTGTTGAAGCTAAGGGCTGTTAAGACTGGCCAATAAGACTTTTGTTGGGAATAACATAAAATTGTGTGTGTAGTATGGGTCCAGACTATGAAGAAATGTATCGGACAAATAAAACAGTTAAAAATACCAGGTCTTTATCTATCAAACCTTCTCTCTGAAATAATTTTTAAAATTTAACAACCTCCAGAGATTATACGACAGAAATTTAGAAAAAGAAGATATAGTTTTAAGATTTATGGTTATATTATCAATAAAAATATAGCTATTCATCCCATCCATCCCCAAACCAGGCCTATTTCTTACATGTTTTAAAACTAAAGAGTCATTTTCACTTTAGTGTCCCTTTATACCATAAAAAAATTGTGACAGTAGTGGTACTTCATAATTTTATTTAACTCCATCCCCAGGGAATTTAGTGGTCTGTTGAATTTCCCATTCTTTATATGAATTTTAGTAATAATGAAGTGTTTATAAATAAAACAATTGCACTAAAAGTTTAGAGAAACCATTACCTTCCATATACACACACACACTCTTTAGATATGATAAATGTGACATTCAAATAATACATTAAATTGGCCAAAAGAGCATCTGGGGGAGACTGGCATAAGGTTAGACATATAGATGAATGTAACAGAAGTGAAATGATAGATATGGACCCACACATCTACAGTCGACTGATTTTTGACTAGTGGGAAAGGAAAAGAATAGTCTGTTCAAGAAATGGTACTGGGGCCTCTAGACATTCACACGCAAAAGGGTGCTGCTGGCTCCTTACCTGACGCCGTGTATGAAAACTAACACAAAATGGATCATAGGCCCAAATGTAAAAAAACTAAAATTATAAAAGCCTCTAAAGATAATCTTTATGATCTTAGATTTGGCCATAGTTTCTTAAATTATCACCAAAATCAAAGCAACAAAAGAAAAAACATAGTAGGCTTCATCAAAATTAAAAGCTTCTGGATATTAAAGGATAGTATTAGAGATAGTCCACAGAATGGACAATGATATTTGCCTACAATAAGTCTGCTAGTGATCTAGTATCTCGGATACATAACAACTCAACAGCAAAGACAATCCAATTTTAAAAAACACGCAAAGGATATGAATAGATATTTCCCCAAAGAAGATATACAAATGCCCAAAAAGTACAAAGATATTCAAAGTCATCTGTCACCAGAGAAATGCAAATAAAATCTGCAGGTTTTCATTTCAGACCCTCTAAGATGCCTGTAATCAAAAACACTGAAAGTAGCAAGTGTCGGTGCAGTGATGGAGAAACCGGATTCTTCAGCGTGTGGGTATGGCTGTAAAGCGACGTACACACTGAAGAAAAAAGTTTGCTGGTTGCGCAGGTCAGTGTGTAACCGCTCTATGACACAGCAGAGGCCCTCGAAACACACCCACAGAATTTCAGCTGTATGTCCAGAAGTGGGCGTGTGGCTGCTCGGCAGGAATGCCCCGTGTGCAAACGGTAAGGACCACTCACCTGGCCAGCAGCCTGTGGGTGAGTAAACGAGGCAGCAATTCAGCCCAGAGGGAACGCAAGGAACAGTGTGGGCGACGGCACCCTGGACTTGACATTACGCAAGTGGAAGTCATCGCCACGACAGACCACATGCTGCGCGCACTAAGAGCTCAGAATAGGCAACGTGACAGACGGTGTCAGGCTGCGGCGGGTCAGAGAAAATGAGATGTGATGGCATCATGGGGATGGAGTTTCTTTTGGGGTGCTTTTCTGGAGTTGCAGGGTGGTGGTGATGGCACAGCATTGAGAATGTCAAAAAGTCGCTGAATTGCACGCCTGAAGGTGATTAAAATAGTGACTGTTGTGCTTCATGAGTTTTACCTCAATGGAAACAAAGGCTTCTGGGGTCTCCCGTTTGTCCTTAAGGTGTCACTGTGCGTCCCCCAGGCCGTATTCAGTGACTTTCTGACAATAGCAGCCCCTGGATGGATACACGGTGACTTTCCATGTCGCAGAAATGTTTGGCTTCCCCCCACCCCGAGTGACTGGGTGGATCTCTGGTCTGTCTGTCCTGGACAGCAGCACTTGAACAGCTAGCCCTGTGCTTCATAGAGAGCCCCGAGCGGTGGAGGACCCGCGTCATCCCGTCGCGGAGAGCTCCTAGTTAGAGGGCTGCACGTGGGCCTGGGCCTGCCAAGTAGCAAGAAAGTTTCCACAGGGGGGAAATGGTGGACAGCAAACCCCGGGACACTCAATTAATCAGCTTTAGGGCCTGGGGCTGGGCGCCACCTGCTAAGAGTCAGCTGAAGAAGATGACTGTCTACATTTGAAAGTCAGTCCCTGGAGCCCCGAAAGCTGCAGGTTCCCACTCTCCCACTGCAGCTGGAGTCCTCTGCTTAAATCGCCAGACCATCAATTCCCATCGACTGCCTGCCCTTGCATGGAAGCCTGGGTGGTGAGAGGCAGAGATGGGGAGAGAGATCACTGTGGGGAAGAAGGTTGATTGGCGGTGTCCCGTTGTGATGTCCTGAGTGGTCTTTTATAGTCTTCTGTGCCGGAGGGGAGGGGTTGGAATTTTGTGGAAACTCGGAAATGCTCATTTTTTTTTTTAAGATTTATTTATACACACAAGAACCGGGGTGCAGGCAGATCCACTGCTGAGGGGGCAGCAGGGAGACAGGAGAGGTCTGCTGTGCCCTGTGGGAAGCTCCCTGGCCGGGGATCGAACTCGGCTGTGGATAGTTCCATAGGCTGAGACTCAACTCATTGCGCCACCAGGGAGGCCCGGAAATGCTCATTCTTGAGATAACGGTTTCCGTGACTATTAATCCCCGGGGCTACCCTCCCCTGGGCTGGGGAGCATGACTCGGCAATTGCTTGTTGGAGACGTGGCTGCAGCGCGATGTCTCGCTGTGTCCCCTTCACCCAGCGGGGCCGTGACAGGCGAGCGGCCTGCTTTCTTCTCGGATGTGCAGGCCACAGGGAAGCCCAGTGGCACACAGGAAGGAGGCCCTAAGCCATCTCCTCGCTGATGTGGCGCCTCAATTTCCCTGGGGTCAGGCAATCTCGTGTGTCCACCACCTGCCCAGGACTATACAGTGGTCTCACGTGTGTCAGCGCCACACATCACACCAGCTCTCCCCGCTGGCGTCGCTATCTCAAGTTCAGTGGCACGTGTGCAAGCTCGCAGGCACGGGCTCATGTGCCCAAGTTTGTGCAAACACAGGAACTGCTGCCGCCAGCTTCCTTTTCTCACTCTTTCTGATCCAAAAGGCCACATTTGTTCTACCTCACAGGGGAAAAAGTGAAGAGACAGGTTGGCTGACTGGACATTTGGTCTGTCAGGAAAGTAAATGTCATCGGACTTTGAACATAATGCACTCTGTCCTTTCCTGGCTGCCGTAAAGGATGGCCTCGAAGCCCCCAAAGCACACACGTGAACTCTCTCTGACCCCTGCCGCAGTAGGTCTCCATCCATCCTCTGGCATCAAATAAGCACAAGGGTCGGAGATGAGGACCGTGTTCCCTGCCTCCCTGCACCCTGACCCAGCTGCCTTATACCCCGGGCCCGACCCGGGTCTGCAGGAGAGCCCGAAGATGGAGCAGCGGCTTTGGAGTTCTGAAGTCACTCTGTGAGTGGGCAGAATGAGCCCTGCCTGCTCTAAGTGGGTTCTGCCATCTGCCACATAAGGACAGACATACTCTAGTGCATAAGACTCTCAATGGAAAAGAACTGTAATACAGTTAGTGTGCCACAGAGAGAAGAGCAAGGATAGCATTAAAATAGTTTCCAATCAAACACCCAACGTTACCTGACCCTCGTGGGCAAATGCCAGCCAAACAGAGTTGGCTCAAAGCAGAGCGGCTGAGACCCACGAGCTGGCCACAAGCCTAAGGCACCTTCTGGGGGGGACCCACAGGGAAGGGGCAGAAGGGACTAGGGGAGCCTGGGAGGAAAGGAGCAAATCAAAATCCAAGCCAAGATAAGGCCGCCATTGTCGGCTCCCAAGGGTCTCTTGCCCACATCTCTGCCTCTTTTGAGTGTCTCCTTCCATGTCTCCCGAGTCCCTGCAGCTTCTTCACAAGCTCTGGGCTCCATGTGTCTCCTCCTCAGTCCTTTCTCCTGCTGTACCTCCCTGCTCAGCTCTACCTCCTTGGGTGGGGCAAGAAGCCTGGACCTCCCCTTTCCATGGACATCACCCCATTACAATTCTGGCTCATGCCATTCCTGCAACCCAAAGGAATCTGTCTTGATTTCGAGCCAAGGTCAGCCAACCATGGCTCCAGGGCAACGTCCAGCCCTCTGCCTGTGTTTTGTAAATAAAGTTTTATTGGCACACATGCCCATTCGTTTACAGTGTCTAAGGCTGCTTCCTGCCACCAGGCTGAGTTCAGCGATGGCATCAGAGACTCCAGGGTCCGCAAAGTCTAATTATTGAGCACTTGGCTCTTGACAGGGAAAACCGTGCAAGTGCTGTTTGACGGGTCGGCAGGGAAGGGCCTTCTAGGGCTATCTCGCAATCAATGCATCTCCTGTCAGTGCCAGGGGCTGTGAGGGCGGCCAGCCATGTTGCCCACGGGAGGCAGCGACACAGGCTGGGAGGCAGAAGCCTTGGTTCAGATTCAAACGTCTTTCTGGCGCGAGTGCACAGGGAGGTCGTGGGGCGCGCTCTGAGCTTCCTCGCTGGCTAAGCGCTCGTGCCGCCCCTTGCTCGGTGGGGCTGTTTGAAGGTTAGTCAGACGGGGCATTTCTAGCTTCTGGTCTGGTGCCAGGCACACAGCAGATAGGCCTCTCAAAGGCTGCTTGTCCCATCACGAAAGCCTCTGAAATTGGCCTTCTGGGGGCAAACACGCCCACGCTGGCTGTCCCTGGCGGCTGCGGGGGCATGTGGCTTTCACCGCCGCCTTGCGCTGGCCAGGAGGTCTTGCAGCCCTCAGGTTGCAAGAGAGAAGCAGAGTCATTAAAAACAAAAAAATGTCAGGACTGTCTCTCCTCTTCTCTTCTTTTCCTCCTTTGTCTTGCTCTTGCCAGAGGCCTGGTATCCTGCTGGCACCTCCCCGGGCCCACTGAGTAAAAGACACACAGGCAGTGGCTGACCACTGATTTTAGGCCCTGCTATTGATCGCTTCCTTTTGCTCAACTGTCTCAGGCTCCTGAGTGGTCCTCCGGTGAATCAGTTGAGATGGGTCAGGGCGACAACCCCCTCTAGGGCTGAATGTCTGTAGGAACAAAGGGGAAAAAAGGGCAGATTCACTTCTAACGTCCTTGACCTTAGAGTTCTGCAGCAGAAGGGATCCCAAAGTCAAAAAGGCCAGGACAAAACCCCGACCAGCCTGTGGCGAAGGCAGCGAGGGAGGCGCGGGCTCAGATGGACGAGGTCACGCTTGGGGAAGCAAGGCTTGTTGTTTGTTATTTTTATGATCTTGTTGTTCAGTGATATTCTGAGAATCTATCAGTCAGGGTTTTAGTTCCACTCCCTAGTGGCACAGGGGTTAAGTCTCAGCACCATGAAGCTATCAGCAGTCTCTGCGGCCTAAGTTCTATCCCTGCCAGGGAGCTTCCCACAGGGCGCAGCAGACCTCTCCTGTCTCCCCGCTGCTCCCCTCAGCAGTGTACTTCAGTAGATCGGCCTGTTCTGCTCCCCACTCTGTCTCTGGTGAATCCTCTTACTCCCCGCACCTCTGGCCTACACCCCAGCTCTTGCATGCATAAATAAATAAAAATACATTTTTTTAAAGATGATTATTAGTGACGACTCATTATTATATGTAATTCCTTGGAGATTCACACCTGAGTGCTTCCTGGTCATGAGCAGAGAGGCCCGGAGAGGTGCCAGCTGCCCCGAAAATGCTCACCTGAGGCCCCGGCCCTTGCTATGGTCCTTGAGTGCCTATTTGTCTGCCAAATGCAAAGTGGAACCTGTGCGATTTCTGCAGAGCAGACAGCTGCCTGGACCCCTCACTGTCAGAAAAGCCGGCAACCTGGGCTCCCCCACCTCTGCCTCTGCCTTCACAGTGTTGGTGAGAGCACTTACTGGTGGAAACCAGGTCCGCCCTGGGTCCTAAGTGCCAGGGGCCTCCATCGGGAGGTTGACCTTGACTCCCGACTCCGGGTGACCTGGAGTGCGGGCTACACGCTGTGGGGGCAGAGGCCAATGCGCCGTCTCCAGGGTCTGTAAACCTGAACCGCACTCTGCAGACTGCACAGACAAATTATGTGGGCTGCTGTGTCTTGTTTTGTCATCCCGGGAGATCCCTCAGTCCTGGAAATTTAAACCAAGAAGACCCTGTGTTGCTTGGTTACTAATGTTAATTACCATCCACTGAATGGGTCACTACTTTTGATGGCAGTAACGTCTATGATTGACACGCCCGTGTGTTCCTGTAATAGCCAGAGACAATTTTTATTCCGATCGAGCCCTTGGAGAACTGACAGGTAGACAATTTTAGTTGGTTCTAGTAGCTTATCTAGATACCCAAGATCAACCCTTAGAGCCCAGGGCTGGCATGTCTAGAGTCTCTTATTTACTAGACAGTTGGAAGAAACAGCAGTGAGGAGACCAGGGAGTCAGTCGTGACTTATGTTTACTTATTGTTTTGTTCTTTCAGTTTTGTTTGGTTTTTTAAGCAAACCTTCTTGGGGTGGGGGTGGGGGCGGTGGTGAGTAGCTACACTGGATTCAGAGTACTGTCTAGTTTGAGTGTCCTCTCTGGTTTGTTTAGTTAGCATCTGAATGTGCCTGTGAATGCAATGGTAACTTTCAAGGGCTTCTTGTTAGGGGCAGAAACCCTTAGAACCCCCCCAACCCATGTTGCATAACCTTTGTTCTCTTGGGCAGTGCATGAGCACATAAAGTGGTCCCAGAGAGGGACACAAAGGGTGGTCCCTAAGAGACTGACCCGGACTAAGCAGCTGCCCGGCAGGTGAGAGTCTCTCCTCCACACACCATGCTATTTCAGGTATTCAGCCATTCCACAAACAATGGCTTCTTAATTCTTCTTCCCTTGTTTTCAGAGCAGTTCATCAGATAAAAATGGCAAAGGTCGTGATTGAATTAGCTGGGCTCTAGGATTTGTGCTCCAGGAGAATCCTGCAGGCTCCAGGCAGTTGGGGAAATGGAATAAATACTTTGACCTTCACCTTTATTTTTGTTGACTTTGGACACACACACACACACACACACACACCGAAGCACCCACCTCTTCATCTTGAATCTGTAAACCATTTTGAAATTCTTAGCTGAAAGTGCAAGGAAATTGCATATAAAACTAATCATTACCTGGTAATGAAATGGTTCTGCAAATTACTGCTTAATAATACTTGAAGTCATCAAAAAGTTCAAAGATTAATTACCATGTAACTGGCAGTGTTTGGATCAGAAAATTAAGGTTCCAGTGAAGAACGGAAAAATATCCATATCATTACCAAGGTATAAAATGCAACTTAATGCACTCAGGAATATGGGCTTCTCAAAATAGCAAGGATTTTTTTCTTTTTTTTTGAGAACATCATGTAATTTTTCATTATTCTAATTTCTTGTCATATAGTAGCCAATTCCATGCTTGTTTACGAATCTATATCTGATGGACATTGCTCTTTAGTAAAAACCAGCACCACGATAAAACCATCCAAACGACATCACTTGATAGGATTTTATTGTTTTTGTGATGCACCCTGGTGATTAATAGGCAGATGTTATTGACACATATATTGGGGGGACATTTTGATGGCCCTTAGGTGGTAAAAGTATATGTCACAAAGCTACAAAATATTTGAAACCACGTAAAAAGACTTATGAGTTCATAAAAGCCTTTTTGAATCAAGGATTTTTTATTTTTAAAAAAGATTTATTTATTTTTGCATACAAGAGCTGGGGTGTAGGCCAGAGGTGTGGGGGGTGAGCAGACTCACCAGAGACAGAGTGGGGAGCAGAACAGGTAGATCGACTGAAATCCACTGCTGAGGAGAGCAGCAGGGAGACAGGAGAGGTCTGCTGCACCATGTGGGAAGCTCCCTGGCCAGGGATCGAACTTGAGCTTCAGTGGCTGCAGACAGCTTCATAGTGCTGAGACTTAACCCCTTGAGCCACTAGGGAGGCCCCTGAATCAAGGATTTTTAAGACAGATTTTTACTTGGTCTTTCTATCTTTTCTATATCCCTACAAAATAGTATACCTTAGCAGACAAGAGGTCAGACAGGGCCAGACTATTCTTTAAGAGTGTCTTCTTCAGCGAAAAACTCAGGAGAGAAGCTGGAGCCAGCAGCGTCACTGGCATGCGGCACTTCACCTTGCTTCTTTCCAACTATGCCACGCTCACGCCACATACCTAGTTTCAAAGTTTGGCTTTAAAAACTGGCCTGTTATGTTTTCAGTGAATTTTTTAAAAGTGAGACATAATTTTAAAATTGAATCTGGCAAGCTGTGCCAGGTTCAAACAGGAGCCATATGCTCGCCGCCACCACCTGGCAAGTTCATTTCAGAGCGCTCTTGGCGCGCTGTCGACACCATTTGGAAATATTTACTCTACTATTACCTAGATGATTGCAAAAAGAAGGTCACTTACAAAATGAGAGGAGGGAAGTGAGGGAAGCAGAGGGTGGAAGACAGGCCAGGGAGACCTGAGTTGCTGTTTGAAGACAATCACTTTGCCTCAGAAGCAGCCTTGCGGGGTTAGGCTGTTGGTGACGGGTGACATTTGAAGGGGCGAGATAAGTGAAGGACCCACTAAAGATTAGTGTCAGGACACATTTTGAAGCAAATTCCCCCAACAAGGGGCTACTGAGTGTGAAGCAGAGTCTTCCTGGCACATGCGGGACCACACAGACAGACACTGGGACTTTGATGTACATGCCCCTTTGGGGCTCACCCTCAGCACGACCCTCATAGGCACCACTTCACAGCTTCAGAGATCACGTCTCTTTGTGGTAACAACCATCACAGTTCTGTGAAATTCCTTTGCTGCATTCTCTCACTCTATTTAAATTCTATCCGTGCTTGTGTTACAGGGCAGCCCCAAAAGAAAATGGGGTGCCTGACTGTGCGTCCTCAGCCGTGTGCTTAAAAAGGGACTTATAATAAGACACAACTGCAGGCACACACAATAACACTCATAAAGGGTTTATTGACCAAAGGAGGGGGAAAAATTAAAGAATAAATTGGCGAATGTGTCCGTCCTACCAGTTCTGCTGAGCTGGAATCCCAATGGTGCACCGAAACCTGGCTAACAACCAAGAGAGTGCCCCAAGGCCCACATGTTTGGTTATATAGCAAAACATGGCTGCTTAACTCCACCCTCAGTTCCCAGCATCCTCTCTTCAGTGATGGTGGCATCATGGGATTTGTAGTCCAAGGTGTGTTGGATCTCTCTGGTCTGAGGTGGGGGTGGGGTCCGTAAAAACCTATCTGTGGAGTTTGTTCAGGCCGTCCTTTCTCGCCCAACACTTGGAAAAATGTTGAGGAGCTGTAGAAAAGAAAAAAAAAATAAGCATGTCTTTTTCTTAGCTTTAAACCATGACTGATTTTCCTCAGCCCCATAAATAGATTCCAAAGTCGGTGATGTCCTCACCATGGAGCTCAGTCTTTCTGTTGGGAATCGACCATCTTGTCGCCTGCAATGACGACCTCTTGACAGTGGGTTTGATCTCCCCCCAGTGCATGTTTCTGTAGGGGAGAGCTCTTTTGTATTTGCTTTGCAGGAAACTAGTGAAATTAAGGAACAATACTTCCGTGAGGAATTTAGATTTGCTTAATATGTAGGTTTGGTAGGTAGCGCTGCTGTGAATCCTGGCGAACTTTCATGCCTGAGGACCTCAGAGGCAGTGTTGACATCTCTAGGTGGTTCATCTGAACCACGTCAGGTCACTGGACATTTTCATGATCTTATACTAGGAAGAGTCTCCTAAATGATATGGCAAGGTTGCTTTTACTTCTTTTTTTTTAAGATTTATTTATTTATGCATACAAGAACTGGGGTGCCAGGGTTGAGAGGATTCACAAGAGACAGTGGGGAGCAGAACAGACGGATCCACTGAAATCCACTGCTGAGGGGAGCAGCGGGGAGACAGGAGGGGTCTGCTGCACCATGTGGGAAGCTCCCTGGCTGGGGGTTGAACTCATGCTGCAGTGGTGGCCAACAGCTTCATAGTGCTGTGACTGAACCCCTTGTACCACCAGGGAGGCCCCCTGCTTTTACTTCTTGAGGCCTGAATTGATCCTTAAAATCTTGAAGGGAAGAGAATGGGAAGGGCCTACTTCAGTGGTCCTCACTCCTGGTCCTCACTGGTGGCGATGTGCAAAAATATCCAGACCCGCCACAACCAGGGAGGGAGAACAGTGCTGCTGAGACCTGGTGGCTGAAGGCCGGAGATGCTACACACCATGCACTGGAGGCCCCACCACAAAGTACTCGGGCCAGCATGTCAGTAGCTCTGCAGCTGCGACAGCGGCAGAGGGAAGGTCTCGTGTTTGATCAGGCCTCTAGGGTGAGGTGAACAGATCCGAGGGAGAGGCCAGAAAGGAGAGAACTCCCCAGAGAGCAGTGCTGCCAGGGGCTTAGAGACAGAGAGGTTGAGACCAAGGGCAGGGGCCGGATATTCAGCACTGAGGTATCTAAAGTTAAGGAGTTCAAAGACTCAGCATCATTTCCATGGGGGCGATTTGGAGATCAGTGAGCGGGGGAGGGGTCTTGTGTGTGGCGCATGCCGTCTGCTTGAGGCACTGCTCGTGTTAATTATCATAAAGACAATTTCAGGTAAGCTGTACCATTTGCCGCTGGGAAACTCAGCTTGCAGACCCGGTGCTGGTTAGTGATGGACTCACAATGGCACACAGAGTTTTCTGACCCATTTCTTACTCACCGTGTTCCCCCCTTGGCTGGTTTCCTGTCGCAAGCCAAAGGTGAAGGTGGGGACATGACCAAAAATCCAGTGAAAAATGATGACAGCGATAACAACAGCATCAAATCCAGCCTCAGGAAAGGTGCAGAGAAGGCCAAGCCAAGTGGAACGCTGTGCTGGGACCCGGGGCAGCTTAATGGGCCCCAACCTGCAAGGCGAGGGGGGCCCATGCTCCAGGCCCAGACACACCCCCACAACATGGGCACGTTGCTCTCTGCCCACAGGCAGTCAGATCCTGCTCCTGGTGGAAGGCACGTCACGGGCATGAAGGGAGACGTGAAGGATTGGGGTGAGGGCAGGGCCCTGAGTTCTGTCCACATGGAAGAAGAGGCCTGGAGGATCTTCGTATCTAAACCCAAAGGCTCTTTGGGAGAATTATTATCCAAGCACGTCATCCACAGAGCAGAGAAACACTGGCGCCAGAAACCATGGAATAGGTGCCAAGGAAGGACTCCAAAGCTAAAGCAGGAACAGTTCAGATGACCCAGCAAGGGGAATGTGGTTGAGACCGTCTCTGGGGAGCCAGCAGGTCCCCCGGGAAGGGCTGAGGGGCTCCCAGCGCCAAACTTCTAGAGCACATCAGATATAATGATCGCACAGGCCTGCAGTGGACTTTTCCGGCCCCGGGAGATAATTGGTGAGCCGAGCAGAGCTGTCTCACCCTTGGGCCAGTGACAAATTGTAACAATCCATTATTTTTATAAAAAAAAAAAGGGAAAGGTTTTTTTCCCCTCTTTCTCAAAATGAATTTTATGTCTGGAAGGAACGCCAGACAAAGAGACCCCAGAGGCTGAAGTTTTCTATTAACTCAAAGTTAGACACTTAGCAGGGAAGAGCCATTGGGCAGCTTCCTCTGTGAATTCTCCCAGTGCCCCTCAAACCTTAGGTCAGGGACCCGGTACCTTGGCCTCCCCACCCCCTTGAGAAACACTCCCCTTGCATGAGGAGGGGGCTTCTCAGTTCTGAGGGTCACTGAACATCTCGACCCCTCTGCTGAGCCTCCCAGCCAGGAAGCAGATGTGTGTTCACGAGGACACTGGTGCAAATGTATCACAAAGCAGACAAGACAGGAGTGGCTTGGTAATGCTTTGATATTGGAAATGACACCTAAAGCAGAAGCAACAAACCAAAGGGAACAAGTAGGACTAGTTAGATTAGAAACAGTCTGCACGGCAAAGGAAATCAGCAATAGAGGAAAGACGACAACCTAGGAAATGGAAACAAAATGTCTGCAAACCGTCCATCTTATTACGAGGGTTCAATCCCCAGGCGATGTAGAGGACTCATATTATTCAATTAGAAAAATACAAACAAACAAATAACTCCATTAAAAACTGGATGACAGACCTAAAAAGACATTTCTCCAAAGAAGAGATTTAAAAGGTGCATAAAAATGCTCACTATCATTAATTGTTCGAGAAATGCAAACTGAAAGCACAATGAGGAATCATCTCACACCTGTGAGAACAGCCATCACCAGAAAGACAAGAGGTGGCAAGTGGGTGTGGAGAAAATTGTGTGGACTATTGGCTGTGTCAGTAAGCAGCCACTGTGGACAATAGTACCGAGTACCCTCAGGAATTAAAAATAAAACTGCCAAATGATCTAGCAATTCCACTTCTGAGACTATATCTGAAGGAATATAGTCATCCAAAGGAATGAAAACACTAATTTGAAAAGACTTTTGCACAGCTATGTCCCTAGCAGCATTAATTCAAAATATCCAAGACATGGAAGCACCCTAAGTGCCCACTGATGGGTCAGTAAGCTGTGATCTCTATTCACTGTGCATATGTAGATGTTTAGGCACGCACACCCCCATCGGAATATTACTCGGTCATGAAAAATGAAGGGCACTCACAATTGGTGGCAACATGGAAAGTTTTTAGGACACTGTGCTAGGTGAAATAAGTCAGACAGAGAAAGACAAATACTATGTGATCTCTTCTACATGGAATCTTTTAAAATAAACTCATAGAAAAAGAGAGCAGATTTATGCTGGCCAGAAGTGGAGTATGGAATGAGGAAGAACTGGAGGAAAGTGGTCAAAAGGTACAAACTTCCAGTTATGAGATAAAGAAGGCCTTAGGAGATCACATACTACACGTTGTCTCTAGCTAACACCACTATGGTATATCATAAAGTTGTTAAGGGACTAAATCCTTCCTATGAGTTCTTGTCACAAGAAAATTTTCTTCCTTTTTTCTTTTCTTTTTGTCATATCTATATGAGAATATGGATATTAACCAAATCTACTGTAGTAATCATATTCTACTACATGTAAATCAAACTGTCACGCTACATACCTTAAACTTATATAGTGATATATGTCAGTTACTTCTCAATAAAACTGGGACAAAAGAAAAAGAAAAAAATGGCTTTAGCTGTTATGAAGACATGAAGGGCCTAATCTGGCCCCTTGGGATTTGATGGGACATGTTTGTTGATTTTCTGCTCTTCTCTGAAATGTCTGTTTCCATTGGCAAGAAATGCGTTCTTCTAGATGAAATTAATTTTGCTCTAAATGCACAGGAAAACCAATGAAATGCTTTCCATATCCAAAGACAGCACACTGAACCCTTTGTAACTCAGTTACAATCCCCCGAAGTCCATTTGCTCTGTGCTAGTCCTAATTAGGCTTTGACAGTCCCATGTAGCACAAAAAATCAAATCAGTCTGCACACAGGAGTGCGGGCTCTGCAGCTGCTCAAACTCTGGAAATCTCCACTAGGGTCTGTGTTGACCTTAAGGGTCTCCTTCCCTAGAGAATTCTTCCAGCCAAGAGCTCATCAGTGCTCAAGTTCTGGCTTATTTATACCGAGGCTCTCCCGATGGGGGCCTCTTGGTGTTTAGGGATTGGATGGAAGCGGGGGAGACATCTAGAAACACAAAGATATATTCCAGAGCCTTGGAGCCAGCGCTTTCTCTGGAGACAAGGCCTTGTTCTAGCATTTCATATTCCACCACTCAGAGGATGGCAGCCCGTTACACTCGAGCTCAGTGGGTCAAACTGAGACCAGGAGCAAGCTCAGCTTCCCCAGGTGCACCCCACCCGATCAGTCTTAAACCAGGAGGCACAGAACTCTAAACAGGAAGAGGAAACATATCCTGAGAGAGAAAAATTAGAGAGCCTTTTGACTGAAGAGGTGGCCGGGCAGAACTGGAATTCCCCAAAGGAGAAGCAAGTGGTTCACACGACACAAAGTACGTGCTCTGGCCCAGGAGATGCGTCATAGCTTAGTTCCACACATCCATGCTGTGATGGTGTGATGATTGAAGGTAGGGACTCTGGAGGTGACAGTGTCAAGAATCTGGTTCTCATGCTTGCTGGTTAAGTGAGTTTTAACACAGATTTTAACAAACTCCCCCCTTGTTTGCAAAGTGGGAACGATAGCACTTGTATTGGAGGGGTGTCATGCGAATGAACTGAGTAAATTTTTATGTAAAACAGAAACAGTGCTGAGGCAGGGAAGCAACATGTGAGTGTTCATTACCATTGTGTTGTCATTATTCTATATTTCTTATATTGTACCTAACTTCCATAATATATAATTATACAATAGACTGCATTTTATATTTAATTCTAGGCCATACATTTTATAACAAGTATTATAATTAATATCAATGATATCTTTATCACAGATTTTATTCTCTTTCCTGTACTGTGTTCTATACTACATGGTACATAGCCTATAAGACATATTCATCTTGATAGGTGACTACATCTGCATTACAGCTCTTAAGATAAATTTGCATCCACCATTTTTTCCTCAAAATCTGTAATGGCTTTCTAGATTTTCTAGGATGAATTCCACATACTCTGGCTCAAACTAGCGCTGACATGTGTGGGTTGTAGAACCTGCGATGCTTTCCTAGTCCCAGGATTTTGTCCTTGAAAAACAAGGATGGATAAGGGTTTTGATCAGATTGAGCGAATGACCAGCCAGTGTGTCTGTGAATGACGGGGCCTGTGGTGAGGCCTTCACCCCACAGGTGGACAGGAGGGGCTGGGAACATCAGCGCCCTTAACTGGTAGACTCTGAGTGTCCTTTCACAGATAGTATCATTTTCTCTGAGCTCGTAACAGAAAGTCTGTTGAGGCCAGCTGAGAAACCTGAGTGCCGGGGCTAGGCTAACTCTGGCTGCGCCGGTAGCAGTAGTCACAGTGGAAAGAGGTGGAGAGGGAGAACATTTTTCTTGTAGTTGTTTCTGGGAAAAGTGGAATGGGAGTCTCCCGTAACTTTATTACTTTAAGCTAAGAAGTCACCCCATCTACCAGCTTGGCCTGTACTTTGCCCATCCTGTGCATTGGACTCTGGGGTATGTAGTTGACTTAGCATGTTTTCTCTGTATGTTGACAAAGCATGTTGACTTTGGAGTCGTGGACAGTAGGGTGACCGACTGCTCTTGTTTGGCTGGAATGAGTTTCCAGGATGCAGAACATTCCAGTGAATCCTCACTTTGAGTAGTGAGTTGGACTTTCTGAATCAGTTTCCTGTGTTCAGATGGGGAAAATAAAGCTTGACTTACTTGTAGGACCACTATCAGATTTAAAAACTATATAAGGGCCTCCCTGGTGGCGCAAGGTGTTAAGTATCAGCCCTATAAAGTGCCGCCAGCCACTGCAGCATGAGTTCACTCCCCGCCAGGGAGCTGACACGCATGGCACAGCAGACCTCTTCTGTCTCCCCACTCAGTGTATTTCAGTAGATCCTCCTATTCTGCTCCCTACTCTGACTCTGGTGAATATTCTCACCCCCCCACACCTCTGGCTGGCAGCCCCATTCTTGTATGTATAAATAAATAAAAAATAAATCTTTAAAAATAAATAATAACTTTATAACCCCAAGTTGAGCAAACACTCCTCCTGTTCTACTTCCCCTGCCCCCATCCCCAACCCCAGTCTTCAGAGTGTGGGTGTAGACAGTATGTAGACACTGCACTTTGGTGGCTGTGTAACAATGGATGGGCCATGGGGATTTTGAGAACTTTGATTGTATTATCTATGAGATCATAACAATGATACTGACTTCGTGAGGATAGAGGGAAATTACATGAAAAAGAAAATCTGTGCCATAAGAACAATTTTCTATTGGTGTTTCCTTTCTCTTCCCCCCTTGTTTTCTTTCTTCCAGGGGTTTTCAACCCATAAATCTTGCCTAGAAATGACCTTCCTGAGAAAAAAGCTTTCCAAACCCTGGTTGGCCCATGGTATTCTCTGCATTGCTCAGTTGAGATAATTCCAGAAGCAGTGCTTCTCCTTGCCACCTATGGCTTCCCCATGGAGAAGTTCTCCATGAAACACCCACACAGGGCTACATAAAACAGCTTTCAGAGACACCTGAGAAGCTGGCTGAGATTGTACTAGCTGACCTGGTACAACCACTGTTTCTTTAGTTACTTCCATTCTCATCTAGATCTTAGTAGATTAGGTTTTTTTTTTTTTAGCCTATCTTAATTCTTCTTGACTTCAACTTAGTTGTCTCTATCCCTTATCATTATTAATCATGTATAGATCTTCCATTTTTCTTTGGATAAATCATTCAATAATATACTCAGTGAACACTGATTGATCACCCTTACTGTGAGGAATACTGATGAAGAGAGCAAAGGTATAATCTTAGATCTTCTTTAACGAGTCACTCCTCTTTACCCCAAAATTTATATGTGAATACATACAGGAGAGACTTACTACATATAGCACCTCATTTCATTCTCCTCCATGTAAGGGTTTGGGGAAATAATTAGCTTGCCTAAGGTCACTAGCTAGAAGGTGATAGATTCATGATTCACTGCAAGATGTTTCACTAAAGCAGAATCGCTCATTCTAATTTGGGTATGCAGTGAAATAATTCATGAAGATCTCATTTTTCTTCCTTTGGAGCTGGTTACTTGAAAGATTTTACTACAAAGGACTTCCCTAGACAAAATAAGAAGGTTGAGAAAGTTTTACTTCACTAATTCCTTCAATGCCAGCTGCCCCTCTCCTTACCACATGAAAGGTTAACACCTTTAAATGCAGCTACCCCTCACCCCATGTACATACACTGCAAGTCATTCTGTCACTAGGATCCTTTTATTTTTTTTTCTATCAATTTGTGTTTGGTGTTTGTCCCATCCCTTGCATTCTTAATCTCAGGAACAAGTTAATTTGATATAGTCATCCTTGTGTGGTAACTCGTGGGTAGCGATTCATGTTAGCACTACTTCACTATGCCTAAAATGTTCTGGAGACATAGCTTCAACCTAGAAGAGCGATGACTGAGAGTCAGGTGGTCTCTGGGAAGTATGGCAAGAACATGTGGACCTGGCGAACTTCCAGTCACACTTACTCTTTTCTAAAGACATTTACATCTCTTTGACTTAAATGACAGTATTTAACAGTCCTGGTAATCTATGGTTGTTTGGTAGACCGCCATTTTTCAATGAACATTGAAATTCAGGTCACTGTGGAAAGACTGGAAGATTTCTAAGCGGACAACCAGCTGTGAATTGGGCTTTGTGTTTCCTTGCTGTGTGTTTTGCATGTTATGTGACTGGACAAGATCCTGCCAGGTTCTTGGGTTTTTAACAAGATAAATAAATTACTACCTCTTACAAAAAATAGTTGGAGTGGAAGTTTAGGGTGTTGGGGTTCTTGTTTAAGCTCATTATAACAGCACATTAGTTCAGCCCTGGGGTCACTCCAGCTAGAAGCAGGAAATTTGGCAGTCCTGTTGGGTGTGACTCAAATGAGTTTGAAGGTGGAAGGTTTTGTAAAACCACCAAGAAATAGTTGGGGGGGTGGAGGAAAAGAGAGAGAGAGAGAGAAAGAGAGATAAATTCAGGTCACTGTGGAAAGAGAGAGAGGGAGAGAGAATCATACACTGCCTGTAAAACGATCTTCTTGAGCCTCTGGCTCATAGTGGTCCTATTGAGCCAGTAGGGATTTTCTCATCTGTCATTTGCTATGACACAGCCAAAGCTCCCCTTGCTTGTCTCCAACACACACGGAACCTCTAGGGACTGACCGTTTCACCTTCTCGATTCTAAAACATGAGATTACCCATCTCTCTCCTTGCTGCTTGTCAGCCTGCTCTCCTCTTCCAGTCTTTCTTTAAGCTCTATTAATCAGCACCTCTGAAAGGCCCCATTACTGAGAATATTGAAAGTGTGACAGGATAATACACTGGGAAATGCACTATGGGGACTATTATAATCCTGGCAGGACTAAATGACCTAAAGTCATCTCTGTCTCTAGTGGTGCTTTGATTCATTAGCCCCATTTCTCAGGATCCTAGATTCCAACATTCTCTCTGTATAGAAGTTTGTGAGTGGACAGCTCAGAGGAGACTTTTCCCTCACTGCTGCTCTTTGCTGTAGGGGTGTCCTTGCCCAAACTCCAAGTCATTTGATGAACACAAGTGATCACCCACCAGACGTGGTGTGTGAGGCTGGTGAGGCTCACCTGATCGGCAGCTCAAGAAGCTCCCAGCGTTCTCAGATCAGGAGGAGGCCTTTCGGACACAGAGGGGGAACTTTGCCTTCAGTCTCAGAGGAGGCAACACGTGAGCCGACTTCAAAGGGTTGGTTATTGTTTGCCCAGCTGACGAGCCAGAGAAGGATGTGATAAGTGGGGGGAAGGTGATGTGCAAACACGTGGGTGATTTTTGGACCATTCATTGGAGCTGGAGTAATTCGGTACATCTAGAGGAGGAGGGCCAGGTGCAGTGACGGGGAAGGCTGAGCTTCAGAGAAGCTAAAGAAATGTCAGCTAGGAGATATCAAGTGGGTTGGCCTTGGTCTAATAGGTGGTGGAGAACCCTTGAAAAATGTTTAGGAGAGGTGAGGTTTATAAAGATCACTCTGGAGAAAATTAAAGGGGTGGGACCCAAATGGGGGGTGGAACATGGGGGAACAGTCAGGAAGCAAAAAAAGAAGTTGAGATGAGATCAGAGAAGTGGCAGGGTGTGGGCTCAGCTGCATCCTTCTGTAGCTGTCTCCCCTTCACGGCCCTGCAAGTCAACTGAATTCTGACATCATGTATGTAGAGACACCACAGCTTAAGGGTACAATCCCACGGCACTATCCCTCACCTCCCCAACCCCAGACACACACACTTCAGATGCCAGACACACGTTCAGGGGGTTCTCTGTGCTGCTCACCCACTGGCTCTGGAGAGAGATTCTCATCCCTCTTCTTGGGTTCAACTAACTTGCTAGAATGGCTCAGAGAACCCAGAGAAACATTTTATTTGCTGAATTGCCAGTTCCTTCTATGAAGGGTCCAGAGAACATCTGGCTGAAGAGATGCATGGGACAGGCATCAGGAAAGGAGGCGAGCTTCCATGCCCTCTCCAAGGGCATCCTTCTCCCCCAGTCTCCAAGTCTTGACCAGCCTGGAAGTTCTCCAAACCCCATCTATTTTTAGGTTCTATAGAGGCTTCATTCTGAAGTCATGATTGATTAAATCCTTGCTTTGTGGTGATAACTCCAACCTCCAGCCCCACTCTCCTCCCTGGAGGGCGGGGCGAGGAGCTGAGCACGGACTGGACTGCCTTCTCACATGATTGGCTCACTGGCAAGCAGCCCCCATTTTGAGGTGCTTGCTAAAAGTCACCTCATTAACACAACAAAAGGCACCTTTATCACTCTCAAGGTCTAGGAAATCCCAAGAGTTGGGGAAGCTGTAAAGCAGGAACTGTGGATGAAGAGGAAATATCTACCAGCTGATAAATTGCCATTTTGAAATACCTCACTGAGTTTCAAAGAGAACTGGGCCCAGAACACTTGTTTTCTCCGTAGCAAAATAGCTTTGGATAAATAACACACACACACACGCACGCACGCACGCACGCACACACGCCCGCCCGCCTTCATACTCTTCCTAATTTAACCATTCTTTAGGGTGCTCAGAACGAGTTAAACAATGGGCTGAAATTTTACCATGGAAGAATCTAAAAAGAGAAAACGTGCTGGTCGAGCTGCATTTGTGACGTGACTAATAGCATTCCGGGAACTCACAACTTTCCTTTGTCATGAGACTCACCTATGGAGGTCTTCAAAAAAGTTTTGACGCCCAGGTCCTCCCATGGGCCTCTGAAACTAGGAGATTCTGAATTTCCTCAGAGCTGGAGGCCAAACACACAGACGTGGCTGCGTGGCTAGAGGAGACTCTGACGCGTGCACTGGCCAGTCTGCACCCCGCAGGGAGGGACGTGCAGACGCCGCCTCACAGCCGCTCTGCACGGAGACCCCTGCCCCTCACCTGTGCCGCAGCCCTCCTCGTGGTGGGCGGGACCCGTCCACGCGTCCGGGACCAGGGCCAGTGCGCAGGAGAAGGAGCCCCCTCGCTGCCCAGGGGCGCCCCGAGGGGCGTGGTGTTTGCAACAACAGACATAGAGAAAAGCCCAGAAGCATTCGAGAGCAGGGGCTACTTTGTTGGGTGGAAAGCAAGAAAGAGAAGAATTTGGGGGGCAGCCCCCGGGGAAGAGTTATGGGCTGGAGGAGAATTTTCCAAGCGGACAGAAGGGGCTCAAGGCCGTGGAGGCAGACAGTGGGCGGCTGGCAGGAGAGCGAGCGGGAAGGGAAACCGTTGTGGACGAGGAGGGGGCGTTGCGAGGGTCGTGAGTCTGGCTTGTGCCTGTGGGACTTGCTGGCGACGGAGGACGCCCAGGTCCCGCCCAGGAGCCGGGCCTCCGCGGATGAGGAGGGAAAGGCAGCAGGGGCGCCACCGGGGCGCGGCCAGTGGGAAACGTGACTCGCTGGTCCTCCTCTTCTAATGATATTTTTAAAATACATAAACTCAACCCCCGAGATGTTCCCGGATTCCCAAACCAGAAGAGATGTTGTGATAGGACTGTTTCGATCTTCTGTTTCCTTTTTGCAAAATGACTCCCAACGCGTTTTGGTGCCCAGTCCCCGTTTTCTTCCCAAGCAGGGTCACCCGAGGCCCTTCCTAAGGCCCCATCCGCCCTCCACGTCTCCCCTGCCAACACTCAGCCCCGGGAACCCACCCAGCTCTCCTTTCCATGGTGGCAGCGTCTTTGTCCTGAGAAGACCCGTTGAGAGTGAGGCCATCTCCCAGCCAGGTCCCGGACAAAGAGCACCATTCCAGAGAGAACGAGGGGAAACAAACCCGCAGAAGTTTTAGGATTAGTCAGACCACAGGGAGATTCAGGACTGAGCCCCAGTTCCAGAGAGACGGCACAATCTGAGCTGAGATGCACGCAGCCTCCCCCAACCCTCCCCCAAGACCCCCGCCCGGCCCCCAGCCACCCTCAGCGACACCCACCTACTGTGAGAGGGAGAATGCCGCCTCCTTTCCCTTGTCATTGGCCTTAGGCTGCCTGGGAGGGGCAGGTGCCAGGCCTGGGAATGTGGAAGTGCGTCCAGGTGCCACCTGCCTCACCTGCCTTGGCTCAAGGTCTGGGCTGGAGGTTTAGACGGATGGGAAAGGATGGTGCCAGCAGGTGGCGACTGCCCACAGCGACAGTCCCTGTGAGCATGGGCACTGCGACCTGCGGGAGGCCCACCCACAGGAGGCGCCAGGTGACAGGAATGCACCCCCTCAGCCGGCGGGGACGAGGGGACGGCCCTCATCTTCCCGAAGCTGGGGAGCTGTGGAGGAGAAAGGGTCGCTGGGAGTAGACTTTCGGGCTCTGGCTTCTGGGCTTGGACCTCGCTTCTGTGGGCCCTGGCGGTACCATATGCAGGGCAGGACCGCTGCTGCCCCGTCTCCGTGCTAGCCCGTCACCACCCCAGGAAGCCGTCCGTTTTTGTTGATTTAATCTAAAGGTTAATTCTTATGGATTTTTGATGTCTTTGAACTTAATTTTCCTCCTTTGAAATGTGGAAGCAGCAAACACCTACCACGTTCTGATTAAGTGCCTCGGGACCTCCGAGAGCACCTACCTCTCAGAGGGGGCCGTTTGCAAACACACGTTGGTTGACATCTCTCTTTCACCGTCTCGCTGCCCTGTGTCCCTCTGGAATTTATCTGAAATAGTCAGAGAATCAGGTTTTTCATTACAGGGCACTTGACCATCAGAGTATCTCCTGGGAAAGAGTTATGAGACAGTTTAATATAATATTTTGTGTACCGGTAAATAACTGACATTTATTTGTAAGGTAATTGACTGAGAAACTACCTTCTCCTTTAATCTCTCCACAGTAATGATCTAAGGACTGCACTCAGCAGAGACTCGGGACATTTTTATTGATTGGATGATATAGGAGATATTTGCAACTTTCACTCTGTTAATTTTAGAATTGGGATTTTCAAGTCAGTGAGGTTGCAAGTATTAAGTGTGCTGAGCAAGGCCGGTGAGCAGGAATTAATAGGACCCACTCCTGCTTTCTGGCATGGTGTTGCTCTTCTTTGCAAAATATTTTAAGATGTTTCTTCTGACTGCAAGGGTTTGGGGAGCAAACCTGTGTGTGAGAGAGATTAAAGAGTCCAATCATTTCTGGCAAAGTGCTCGTGATTAGAAAGACATGAAAATTTCAGAAGTCACTCCGAATCTCCACATGGACGATGAAAACTGCAAGTTATTAGGAGTTATTGAAGGGAGGGAGGCAACTAATTGCGCTTTTAGGAAGATGAATTGGAGCACAGAGGAAGGACAAGCACCGGGAGATAAGGGTTATCATTCAGGTTGTGGTGGACGCAGTTGGTGGATGGAAAGATAATGAAACTCAAGCTTTGTGAATGAATTGGAGAGCGACGCAAAGTATGGTGTGGTCAGAGGTGATTCCCAAGACTTGATGCCAAAAGAACGTTGACAGCTAGAAGGAATTTAGTAAAGAGGGCTTTGGTGAAGGGAAGGGCAAGGACGCCCAAGTGGCGCTCAGTGTTTATGTTTGATGAGGTGGGAGCAGGAAAACAGGCAGTATTTTAACTGCTGGTGATCAGTTTCCATTTTCAGCCAGAAATACAGAATAGGGGTAGAGCCAGCAGGTAGGGCAGGAAGATTAGATGCCTGCCAGAACCCTAAAAACATATCGTCCCCAGAATTAAAGATAGAACACAGATGAGGGCCTGGGAACTGGGTCACGCCCACCTCTCCATATGATCAAGAAGAAACACGCTGTGCAATGGCAAGCAGGGTCGAGAGGTCTTATCCACTAAGGCAGAGGGCTAGGAGGGGCTTTGATCACATAGCAGCGGTCACAATGAAGAGACAGTCAAGAAGGGGAGGTGGCCAGGGGGCGTGCAGCAGAATTGTCAAGAGTTGTAGAGAGTAAGGAGAGACACATCTACACACAGCTAGTCGCGCTCGATGCCAAAGCTCCTTAATGCCACCATCGCTTTCATAAAGGCAGTTCAGTTGACTGGGGACACTGGTGCCGAACCCTAACAGGAGGAGTCTTTTTAAAAAGATTTATTTATTTATGCGCACAAGAGCTGGGGTGTAGGCCAGAGCTGCGGGGGAGAGGGTCAGAGGATTCATCAGAGATAGAGTGGGGAGCAGAACAGGTGGACTGACTGAAACATACTGCTCAAGGGAGCAGTGGGAAGACAGGAGAGGTCTGCTGCGCCCTGTGGGAAGCCCCCCAGCTGGGGATTGAACTTGTGCTGCAGTGGCTGCGGACAGCTTCATCGTGCTGAGACTGAGCCCCTTGTGCCACCAGGGAGATCCAGGAAGAGTCTTTAAAAGAAAATGGAAGAGCAGTTGTAGAACATTCTCCTGGTAGTGGGGCTGTGAAGGGAAGGTGCGTACAAACTCAGTAGCTATGTAACAATCATGTCAGGATTAGGAAAACATAGTCTATTTGAAGCGATTCGGTTAAGGGGGGGATACTGGAGATAATAAACTGAGAAACAGAGGAAAAACCCCACAAGGCAGAGCACGGGCTCAAGGCAACTGGTCAACCAGACCCTGCATGAGATCAGTGGCTGACAGAAGAGCTAAGTGGGAGGAGAGGAACATCATGTTATCTTACCTTTGAAAATGCCTCATGGCTTAAAGCTATGGACATGGTTTTTCATTTAGATGTTTCTCTTTAGGTCATTAAGCCTTCACAGAAATTCTGTAAGGAAAGTAGTATGACTCCCATCTCATATTCTGTAAATGAAGTCTCAGATCAAGTAAGGAATTTATGCAAGAACTCAAACTTCAGTAGGGAGTGACAGGAGTAGACCAGAATTTCCGATCTCTTCATCTTAAGCTCATTAGCAAAGGCGAAGCCTCCTCTGCACTCATCCCCCGTGCCTGCACTTATGTTGGGAGATGAACCAAAGATGAGAATGGTGCTGTTGGACAATCTCAGGCCAGTAAACAGGACATGCCTGTGTGTGTATGTGGTGGTGGTGGTGGTGGTGTGTGTGTGGTGGTGGTGGTGGTGG